>JABUQX010091006.1:0-2500 GCA_015478945.1 Trachelipus rathkii
TTTTATATTATTATATTATTTTATTATATATGTTTATATTATATATATATATATATATATATATATATATATATATATATATAATAATATATATAGCTATATATATTATATAATATATATAATAATATATATATATATAAATATATATATTATATATATATATATATATATATATATATATTATATATAATATATATAATATATATATATTTATATATATAGTATATATTATATATATATATTATAATATATATATTATAAAATATTATTATATATAATATTAATATTATAATTATTTATTTTTATATATATATATATATAATATCATATATATATATATATAGTATACTATATATATATTATATATATATATATATATATATCCGAATATATATATATATATATATATAAATATATGGTATAATACATATATAATTTATATATATAATATATAATATATAGTTATTATATATATATATATTATATATTATAATATATTATATATAAATATTATATATATATATATATATATCTTATATATATATCTATATATATATAATATTAGATTATATATATTATATTAATATATATCATATATATATATATAAATAATAATATATATATATAGTATATATATATATGATATATATATATAATATTATATATATATATACTATTATTATATATATATATAAATATGTTATTTTTTATATATATATATATATATATATACTATAATACGCAGTATCCTTTATACTATTGTTATATATAGTATATATATAAAATAAAAAAATTTAATTATATTAATATATTTATATATATATATATAATATATTATATATATTATATATATATTATATATATATTATTATTTAATATATATAATATATAATATATAATATATAATATATTATATATTATTTATATATAATTATATATATTAATATATTATATATATTATATTATATATATAAAATAATAAATATATACTATATATATTTATATATTTAATTATATATATTATATTTAAATATATATATATTTTCTTATATATAATATATATATTATATTATTATATATATATATTATATTATATATGTATTATTTATTATATATATTATATATATATATATATATATATATATATAATATATATATATATATTATATAATATATATATATATATAATAATATATATATATAATATATATATAATATTATATATATGGTATATATATTATATATATTATATATATATTTATATATAATTAATATATGATTATATATATATATATTAATTATTATATTATATTATTATATTATTAATATTATATAGTATATATATTATTATATATTTATATATATTTATTATATATATATACTATAATATATTAACTTATATATATATATATATAGTTATACTATATAATATATTATATATTATATATATATATATATATATATATATATACATATTATTTATATATATATAATTATTATATATATATAATTATATATATAATATATATATAATATGATAATTTATAATATATATATATAATATATATATATAATAATATATATATATATTATATATAATTAATATATATATATATATATTATAATATATATATATATATATATATATATATATAATAATATTATATATATATATTATATATATATTATTATTATATAATATTATATGATTATTATATATATATATATATATATATATATATTTATATAATATTTATATATATTAAAGTATATTATATAATAAAGAAATATATATATAATCATTTATATTATATATATTTATATTATATATATATATATGATTATTATATTAATTAATATATTAATTATGTATTAGTATATAATTATATATATATTTCATGTATATATATATATATATATATAATATAATATATTATTATATTATATTATATATATATTATATTATATACTATATTATATTTAATATAAATATATATATATATTAAATATAGAAAATATATAATATATTATATATATATATATAATATAATATATATATTATAAATATATATATAATTATTTTATATATTATATATTATACCATATATATATATATATATATATATATATATATAAATGAGGTCTTAATAAAAAGGCAATCAAATTAATAAAATCAAGTTAAAATAGGGAAGAAGTATTTTTTCCCCATTCTTTTTTAAAACGGATGGAATAAATCGTAGAAATGGATATTAAATCGAATTATATACCCTAAAGTCCGGGGAAATGGAAGAGAATGGGGTAGGTGATTCCCGGGAGAAAGGAGAGGGAGCAGGATAGGGAGGATGGGATCGGAGAAACCCCTACAGTCTCCATTTCCGAGTATATTATATAAGTTATTAACTTATAATATTACTCGGCAATTTGAATTTAAATTTCAAAGACGACGTAGTTCAAATTCAATCTCTAAAAGGATTGGAGGGAATTGTTTCTTGAGAGTTAA
>JABUQX010091006.1:17500-37500 GCA_015478945.1 Trachelipus rathkii
TTTGAATTTGAAGGTTTTTTAGAACTTTTTGATTAATAATATTGTTATATGGGATGAGATGGTGTGTGTTTGGGTAAAAAGTTTTTTTTTTATGTGGTGTGTGTTAATGTTAGGTATGGGGGAGGTAGGTTTTTTTGTTGTATGTTGTTTTTGATGTTGTAGTTTTAATTTGTGGTCTTTTTTTTTTCCTTGCTTTTTTTTTAGGTGTTGTTTATTCATGTTTTAAATAGGATATTTTCACTGCTTTAAAAGGTGTTTTATTATCAATGTGTTCTGTATATAGGAATGCAGGGGAGCTTGATTTAAAAGCATGAAGGTAATAACGATGAGAGGGTACCATTACCTTTTGCTGTTATGTGTGTTGAGGCGAAACCATGTATGGTAAAAGGATGAGAAAGTGGGTTTCTGTAACAGTGAAAGAAGGTTTTGTGGTAATGGTCTCGTGAATTATGAGAGTGTCTAGGAAAGGAATAGTGTTGTGGTTGGAGGTTTCCATGGTGAATTGTATGTCAGTATGTAAGGTGTTAATGTAATTTAGGATGTGTGTGGGGTTGGTTGCGTGAGGTACGGCAGCGAAAATATCATCCACATACCTTAACCACACGCAACCAGAAAAAAGTTGATGAGGAAAAATGTAGTAATGTTCTAGTAACTCCATATATATATGTTACTGAGCATGGGAGAAAGTGGGGAACCCATACTTAGTTTATGTTTTTGTTTATAGAATTGTTTAATTATATATAAATATTATATATTATTTATATAATATTATATATATTATATAATATATATATTATCTTATTAATCCATACAACTGTGTACCTGCGACGAATGCAGTGTAGAGTGTCGATCGCAGAAAGTATTTGTAATACTCCTGCGACCGTTCATGGGAAGAGTTGAATAAGCAGAAAGGGGGTTCCCAGCCCCCAAGAAGCATGTGAAGAATACTCTTCATACTGATCCTAATCCGCGTCGAAGCCTCCAACAAATAGAACCAGAATCACACTTTTGAAGTAGTTTTTCTTTATTTTTAAATTTTCCAAAATTGTGTGTTTATACATCATTTATATAAAGTAAACGACAGTAAAAGATTTTTTGCTCTTTCTCACTCAAAATTAAATGGCAATGACACTTCAATTGTCTATTTAAAAATACGCTAATTTAAATATATTATTTAATTATTTGGCTATTCTCCTCTTTCTTGATTTTCGTTTTAATAAGATAACATAATTATATAATTTGTTTTATTATAAAATCTGATTTTAATTTCTTATTATAGTATTTATAAATAATTTTAAAATATTTTTATGTAGTTTTGTAAAATGGCTAGAACGTGCCTTCTAAATAATATTCTGGCCTTAACTCATGCGAAACATTTCTTTACTTCAGACAAAAAAATCTTTTAGAACTTTCTGACATAGTCCTGTTGAAGATTTCAGTCTTCTTCCCACTCTTTGCTCTAGATCTTCTCCTTTTCTTCTCTTTCCTTTTGACCTTCTGCTTTTAATGCGTCCACTCCGACCGACAGTCAGAAATTATAATTATATATAGTTATTATATATATTATATATATACATATAATATATATATATAATATATATATATATATATATATATATACTTTTTTATATAATATATTATAATATATATATAATATATATATATATATATAACTATATATGTATAATATTTTATATCTATAATATATATAATATGTATATATTATTATATATATATATATATATATATATATATATATATTTAAGTATGTTATATATTATATATATAAGATAATATATGTTAATATTCACCTCTCACTTCTCATGCTTAATACCTCACGTCCAACAACCCACACACATCCTAAGAGAAATATATATATATAATAATAATATAATATATATAATATATATTATATTATATTATATATATATAATAGTATTATATATATATATATATATTATATATATATAATATATATATATATTCACCTTCTCACTTCTCATCTGTAATACCTCACGCAACCAACCCCACACACATCCTAAAAAGAGAATATATATATATATATATATATTCTTTCAGTTTGTATAATATATATATAAATAAAAATAATAATAAAAAAAAAGTAAAACATTTATAAATTATATATATATATATATATATATATATATATATATTATATATATATACACATTAAGTATAATATATATATATATATATATATATACTATATATATATATATATATAATTATATAGATATTTATAATATAATATATATATATATATATAATATATGTAATATATATATATATATATATATATATATATATATATATATATATATATTATATATATATATCCTTTCAGTTTGTTTAATTTAAATTTTAATGTAACTGAAAACATAAAACGATGTAAATAAAAAGCTGAAACATATTTTAATTGATTTTATATTTTTAATTTTAAAAAACCTTTTCTATATGACCTTTCCAAAAAGCTATATTATTATCTATTATTATTATTATTATTATTATTATTATTATTAATTATTATTATTTTTATTATTAATTATTATTATTATTAATTAATTATTTATTATTATTATTATTATTATTATTAATTATTATTATTATTATTATTACTTTTTATTATTAATTATTATTATTATTATTAATATTAATAATATAATAATTAATTAATAATAATACTAATAATAATAATAATAATAATATTATTATTATTATTATTATTATTTTATATATTATTATTATTATTATTATTATTAATTAATAATAATTATTATTATTATTATTATTATTATTATTATTATTATTATTATTATTATTATTATTATTATTATTATTATTATTATTATTATTATTATTATTATTATTATTATAATAATAATAATAATATTATTATTATTATTATTATTATTATTATTATTATTATTAATTATTATTATTATTATTATTATTATTATTATTATTATTATTATTATCATTATTATTATTATTGTTGTTGTTGTTGTTGTTGTTATTGTTGTTGTTGCTGTTGTTGTTGTTGTTGTTGTCTTTGTTGTTGTTGTTGTTGTTGTTGTTGTTGTTGTTGTTGTTGTTGCTGTTGTTTTAAAGTAAATAGATTATTTTATGATTAAGACTGTGATGTATTATTTTACTTACTATATTCAATGACGTTCTGAATTTAAAAAAAAAATAGATTGGAATAATAGGAAATATATATTTTTTTTTATTATTTGTAAATTTTTATGGACTCAAAACTAGCCCGTCCCCACAGACGCCCATTTCAGTTATTAAAGATAATTTACTTTTTTAAAAGAATGTACTTTTAACTGAATAAAACAAACATGAATTATTATTGTTACAATCATGTTTATTAATTTCACAATTTTCTTATGAATATTATCATTCTCATTGCCTTAAATAATAAGCAAGTAATATCTTTATTTGTGTCTATATTCTGTCTTTTGTAAATGAAAATATAAAGTTACGCTTAAGAGAAAAAAAAAACGCTTCGTGGAGTGAGAGTGAATCTGATTCTTTTCTCGCTACATTTACCGTAACAAAATATTTCTTCCTTTCAGTTTTTTAGTGGAAAAGGCTTGAGGGAAGAGTTCAGCTTTATTAGAGGAAAAGTTGGCAATGGTACTGTTGTAGGGAATAAGAGGATGGTAAGTAGAATAAAGCAAAATATGGGTTAACATTTTCAGTAAAATATTAAAAGAGAAAAATGAGAGGAAGTCAAAAAGAATATCGTATTTTCACTGCAGAGAAAGTTTTCAGTTTCACAGAATGTCCATAGATTTTAGACATTTCAGAGATGAAATTTGAGTAGGATTAATGTGTTGATTTTGCTTACGATAATTCCTAGAGGATCATCGATGTGACGAATAGCAGACGAACAGACGAATATTGGAATGAAGCAGAGTTAGTTGGATGGAAATAAACTGGAATGTACTCCTCCATGTGGCTCAACCAGTCAGTTTCACCTTCATTCCATAAATGTATCCCAGTCGTTGGTATAGTGGTTGTTCCTGATAATAATCAGAAATGATAGAATAGTACATAGAAATTGGTTTGTGGCCGGAGGAATCCTTGGGAGAAAATAAATTTTACAGTATAAAGGGAAGGATTGGAAAGAAAAGTCATAAGAAAAGGCGGATTTCTCCAAGTCAATTTGAGATATGGGTACACATTTGCACAAGCTGCTCAATATAAGGATGGAGAAACAATAAATGAGTTCATCGGCTGCAACATACTAGACAACACCGAGCTCGGCTTCATAGCTCAAGAAGCAAAAATGTTAGAAAAGGGGGGTAGGGTAATGTCTAATACTAACTCTTGTTAGGAATGAATCGATTCCGTCGTAAACCACAGGAATCGATTCAACAGTGTCGATTATGTACTAATCGATACAAATATCGGTTGTATTCCGGCACATACGATATATCGCACTAGAAGGGTTAGAAAGGGGGGTGGGGGATTACTAACCTCGATAGAAGGACCAACCTAAAGCATCCTTCTAATATACAAACTAATCGACCTCTCGTACCTTATAACCTAGGAGTAGAACACCAAAATCGGATGTGTTCTATGACGTAGGACATGTCATGCTTGAAAAGGCTAGAAAAGGGGGGTAGGGTAATAACTCATAGAAGGAAGCATCCTAGCACACCTTCTATGTACAACCAAATTCGATTCCTTCCGGACCCAATAAACCTAGGGGTAGCACTAAACCGGTGGTAATTCGATGACGTCTAGGATCATTGGTCATGGGCTAGAAAAAGGCTAGAAAAGGGGGTAGGGTAAATAATAAATAGAATGAAGCATCCTAGCACCTTCTAATGTACCCAATCGACTCCCCGTACCCATACCTAGGGATAGACACCAAGACCGGTGTATTCTACAATATAGGTCGGCACGTGGCTAGAAGCTAGAATATATAGCCTATATCATTAGCCTATAGCCTATATCCTATAACCTATAGCCTATATCCTATAGATTAGCCTATAGCCTATAGGAACATGTGACCTTTTCTCGGTCGGCGGCATCCTTTGAAGTGAAGAAAAATGGCACTCTTATATGACCTTACGTTATCTAACCGCAAACCGCAGAACTGATAAGGAGGCGAGATAGAAGAGACTTCAAAGGATTGCCGCAGAGGGGTTAAACAGGTCAATGTTTTCTATATTCTAATATTCTATTTCTAATTCTATATTCTATATATTCCTATAATTCTAATATTCTAGCTTCTAGCACGTAATGGACGCTAATTATTGTCGAATACACCGGTCCCTTTAGGTGGTCTTAACGCGCTAGGTTATTGGGTAGCGGGGAGTAGATTGGTGTATATTAGAAAGGTGCTAGATGCTTCCCTTCTAATGAAGTTATTACCGCCCTACCCCTTTTTTCCTAGCCTTTTCTAGGCCACTGACATGTCCTACGTCACCGAATACACCCTGTATTAGTGCCTACCCCTAGGTTATTGGGTACGGGGAGTCGATTGGTGTGTATTAGAAGATGCTAGGATGCTTCTTCTGCGAGTTATTACCCTACCCCCTTTTCTAGCCTTTTCTTAGCATGACATATCCTTAATCCATAGAAACAGAGGTATTGTGTCTACTTCTTAGGTTATAGGTATAAGGATTTGATTGGGTGTATATTAGAATGTGCTAGATTGGTTCCTCTACGAGTTAGTACCCCACCCCCTTTCTACCCTTCTAGTCGATATATCGTATGTGAAAGAACTATCCGATATAGGCATCGATAGGTACATAATCGAACTTTTCCTGATCGATTCATATTGGTTTACGACGGGGATCGATTCACTCCTAACAAGAGTTAGTATTAGATATCACCCTACCCCCCTTGAAGGCGTATTGCAATCCAACATTGCAATGTTGCATGCAATGTTGCAAATGTTGCAAACAAAATTTGCAACATTTTGCAACATTTTGCAACATTTTGCAACATTTTGCAACATCGTTAATTTGGCGTATTAAGACGTTTTAAGGGTCAAATTATATGTTTTCGGGTGCGTAGAAGCGTTTTCCGGGGTCAACGACGCGATTGGCTGAGATAAACATTAAAATCATCCAAAATGATATCACAGAGAGTAATCAACGAGACAAAATAAGTTTCACTTTTTGAATTTAGGTTGTTGGAGAATTTAGAATAGTCGGTAGAGTTCCAAGATAAATAATAGAAACAACCGAATTTGGTAATAAATTGGCTAGACAACCAAAGCGAAGATAGAAAATTTGGTGACTCTAAATTAGTGACAATAAAAACATTAAACATTCTTCCACACTGATACATATTATCATAATTAAGAATAAAATTGGGAATAGAAAAATTAAGAGGACACTCAGAATTGGTTTCTGTTGGAGCGTTGAAGCCTTTGGGTTTCAATTAATTGCATGTGATGGGATTTAGCGAAGGAGAGCAAGATATAGTGTTCAACAAAGAATAGATTAAAAGAAAGACTAAGAATTTTTGCAGATAATTAATTAAGATCACAGTGAAAAGGAACAAGTCAGCAGTTCGCTTTCATCTCCGACTCCACCACCAGACCCAACCATTTTATAAGCAGTGATGCAGTTAGGACTTAAGCAGAAATGATTTTTAGAGCTCATTCCCCCTATTGGCATTTCTATGGCAACACAACCGACCACCATTATTTATATTGTAAAAGGAGAGTGTGTGAGTTGTTGTATAATGTGTAGTAAATGTATAAGTGAAGTATATGAAAAGTTGTTTTGTGAAGTGCTTACTAAATATGCCTTCAAGAACTTTCAGTTTAAAGATGAAGGAGTGCAGTAAATTCTTTCTCTACTACTAGGATAGGAAAAAATATATATATATATTATATATTATATATATATCATATATTATATATAGTATATATATATAATATATATATAATATAGGTATATATATATATATAATATATATATATATTATATTTACATACGGTATATATGTATGTGTGTGTGTGTGTATTTGCATGTTAATATACATATGTATGCTCTTACATACAATCATGTTTAAAATAAAGCAAGAAATTAAGAAATGGAAAAGATTTTTGCAGAATATTTATGGTTCTTACAACCCAAAAAGACTTTGGGTTGAAAGAAGAATTTACGTGTTTTTCCTCCAAAGAAATAAGGTCAAATTTAAAAAGAGAACATTAAATTGTCAACTTTCATTAGAGTGTATTTTAATCAAGTCTATCGTGATCATTTGTCAAATTTTAAAGGGACAGAGAGAAGTAATTCTAAATTATTAAAATGATGAAAATTTAAAATAATTGTTAATCTTTCAAAATGTAGGGGGGGGAGTTGAGGTTTGGAGGTGATTTAAGGTCACCTGACCAAGTATGTTCTGTCATAATTGGATGTTATGTCACATAGTATTTATTTTCTCAATTTTTTAATTAAAATTAAATCTGAGGCAAACCTACAGATCCATTTGTGTGAAATTTATGAAGTTATTCATAAATTAGATAATTTAATATATTATATATATATATATATATATATATATATATATATATATATATATATATATATATATATATATATATATATATATATATATATATATATATATATATATATATATACTACTTACACCTTATCGGATTTTTCCTTTTAGCGCGGATTGAAACTTCTTTAGAGAGTTTCACTTAAGGGATCGTCTTGGAGACCTTCGCAGCACAAGCCCGCTAAGCTATTACATACTTTACGCTGAAGTACAATTAATTTCTATCAAGGTCAAGGAATATTTTCTTTTCTACATTGGTCTTCTTATTAAAAGTACGAAAAAAAAGTTGAGAAAACTTGCAAAACTATCTTAGCAACATTTGCAATTTGTTGGTGAAATTTTTAAATTTTCATCCGATATTGATGCGACAAAAACCAAGAGAAAGAACTCTCCCAATGACTTATAAATCTACAATTAGATTTAAATCGTATCGTGTAGAAAATAAAGCTGTCCTCATTTCTGACTTTCAACAAAATTCACTCATAGAGAAGAATTTTTTTTTTTTTTTATCCGATCATGATGAATCATAATCATAATCATAATCATAATCATAATCATAATCATAATCATAATCATAATCATAATCATAATCATAATCATAATCATTTCCAAATCAGCAATTAGAAAACAAGTTATCGTCATTTCCAGCCTTTTCATATGACCTCTTTCAAAACCTCTCAATTTTATATTTTTTCAGAAGGTATTTGAAATGAGACTAGGAATCTCAAATTTGAATTTAGAAAAAATTATAAGATTGAATTTTGATATCTGTTTTTGCTGCAATTTTATAGCAATTTTAAAATATTAAAAAAAGAAATTTCTTTTGCATTTGATAACGATTTTAAAATTAAAATAATAAAACATATAAAAAAAACTTTTTCTTTTGCTTCAGAGATGAAAGTGTTTAACAATGTCCCAATGATTAAGAAAGTGTGGCATTTTAAACTTCAATCATATTGCTTTGTTTTTTTTATAGGAAGAAAATTTTTCCATGGTGTTTTTTTTCTTCAATATATATATATATATTATATATATATATATATATATATATATATATATATATATATATATATATAATATATATATATATATATTATATATATATATATATATATATATATATATATATATAATATATATATATATATATATATATATGAAACTTAGAGATACTATGAAAAAATGGATTTCTCAAAATTTTAATAAAGAGAGATATCAGAACTCTGGATTACAATTCAATAGAATTCCATAGCTTGATTTCAAATACCATTTGACAAAAAAAAAAATATTTAGAGGATTTAAAAGAGACCATTTGAAAAAGTTGGAAATGAAGCTAACTTTTTCTACTCGAACAATTTTTCGTTTTATTGGACGGTTTGGAAATGATTGGCCAGATCTTTCTTTCAGCGTTTGATTCGTCAAAATCGGATCGCAATTAAAAATATTTTATTTCTCATTACCTAAATTTCAAATCCTCCTTTAATAACTAAGAAACGATCAATCAATTAATTTTCAAATAAAGTTATCACTAAAAAAAAAAAAAAAAAAAAAAAAAAAAAAAAAAAAAAAAAAAAAAATTTTTTAAATAAATTTATTTTTTTTTTTTTTTTTTTTTTTTTTTTTTTTTTTTTTTTTTTTTTTTTTTTTATGGTTTTTTTTTTTGTCAAATTAGAAAAGAAAAATTCCAAAAAATATATGAATAATTTTGGATGCAATGAAGAAGAAAAGCTGAATGGAAAACCAAATTGTTACCTTCAGGGTGCCACTTAAGATTTGTGCCTTATTTATTATTTGTATTTATTATTTATTTAATCCCTTTGGAATAAACTTTTATTAAGCAGCGAAATGATAACTATAGAGAATATTTTATAAATAGTTTATAGATAAATGCAGAATTTAAATAATAATAATAATAATAATAATATTTATATAAAAGGAAAATACTAGAAAATAAAAAAAATACACATACATAAAAATAATAATATAATAATAAAAAAATAAATGAAGAATTATAGTTGTATAGATAAATTACATCTTTAACAAAATATTCTGTAGCGATATTAATTACTTTAGCATATAATAAATTATATAATAATAACGTAATAATATTATAAAGAATTAGATAATATAATGAATAATAAAATGACAGCGGATGCAAAAATCAGTGAAATTATAAAGATCAATATAATAATAGATAATGAGATCCAATAATAAATAATAGGAATAATGACAATAATAGAGATAATATAATAATGAGATATATGTACTCTAATGAGTAAATTAATTAATATATGATTACACTATTGATATATAATAATATAATAATATAATAATAATCATAATAAATAAAAATTAATTTAATAATAATAATATATCCTGAAAAATAACAATTAAGAGTAGATCTTTAGAAAATCATACTAATTCTAATTACAGCTTTCTTCGCAGTTACTAAAGTGTGAAATGATGTGGACCAGCTGGCGTAGTGTTGGCGATGATAGATTGTGGGACGGAAAAGGAGCGGAAATGGCGCATTTTGGTGAGATGTTAGTTATAAAATGATCTATGTGATTAAAGTGCAGAGAGTAGGAGATATTATTTTGTTACGTGCCTTTTAGAATCGATCTCAATCGGACGAAAGATAAATTCATTTAGATAGATCTACACTGTGCGGAAATATGTCTCGACGGACGATATAATGCTTTTATCCGACCCGTTTGCGGATCTATTCTGTCTTAATATCGAGTTCTCATTCTCTCCCATATTAAGTTCAGCGTTAATGACGGCAGATGTCTTTTTTTATCATTCGTTTGTAGCTCATCTTTTAGATATCCTAGACTTTAATTATTTTCATAAACGAGAATTAAATGAACATGAGTTTGCTAGTACCTTGAATTTACCTTTATCAAATGTTTTTTCCTAAGGAATTCATTTGAATCTAAGGTCATCCGTGCATAAGTTCACAATTAGATTATTCATGTGAAAAAACTTTAAATAATAAAATATAATGATAAAAATTTTTATATATGCCCATACTCACAAACATAAATAAATATCAAATTTAATCTTTAAATATATATATATATAATATATATTATATATATAATATATATATATATATATATTGGAATATATATATATATAATATTTAGTTTTATTATAGTACAATATTTAATGACAAAGAAGAACTTATTTTGTTATCTTTATACTTATTACATATGCATATATAAATAATGAAACGTTTTTTATTAGCTATTTATCTAATTTCTTAAATTCTTAATTAACTTCAAAATATCTTATTCTAGTTATATATACTATTTTACTTACTCATAATTATAGTATACCAGTATACATTACTTAATTAAATTTGTTGTTAATGAAGGAACTCTATCACGTAGAACGAGCACAGAGGACATGTAAGTGTGTACGACCGACTCATACATACGTATGAGGATACAGCTGGTTCAAATCCTTCCGCGAATAGACAAGATGGTGATTTTTCAATACGTCGGGGGCAATAGAAAAACACTCGACTGCGAACATGTTGGTGGCGCTGGTTTGGGGATTTGGGATAGCCGGCCTTAAAAGTTCGATTTCCTGTGGTACAATATTAATATATAATATAATATATATTATATATATTTATATATATATAATATATATATATAAAATATATATAATTAGTTATATAATATATATTATAATATATATATATATATTATTATTATATATAATGATTAATATTATATATAGTATATATATATATATATAATATAATATATATATATATATATATATTAATATTATATATATATTACAATATAATTATAATAAATATATATAATATATTAATATATATTATAATTATATATATATTAATTATGTATATATATATATCTATATATTAATTTATATATATATATTTTATATATATATATCTATATAATATTAATATTATATATTAATATAATTATATATATAATATTATATATAATATATATAAATATATATATACAGTATATATATATTATAATATATATATATAATTATATATATATATATATAATATATATATTAATTATATATAATAATATTAAATATATATACTATTAATATATATATATAATAATTATTTAATACTGTATATATATTAAAATGAGTGAGGTGTGTAGTGACATGTGTGTGGATTTGATAGACATGATGATAATTAAGGAGTATTTTTGGGATAGAGGTAATTAAGAAAGGAGGAGGTAATGGGTAGAGAAAAAATTAAAGAATGGTTAAATCCGCAGGTGTAGGTGGAATTACTGGTGAATATGAATAAGTGAATTGGAAGCTAGAAATGGTGATTGAGATGGATTTTGGAAGTTTTTGGATAGCAAAGCGTTTATATGGAGGGCATCAGTTCCGTATGGATTGGAGAAGATCACGTTAATATAGTTTCCCATTATATATATAGGATTGTAAGGGGACATGGGGACGGTAAGGTTTGATATAATTATAAATGGGAATATTGTATTTTTGATGAATTGTTAGGGAAGATATATTGACTGGTTATGTGTTGAAATAATAGTAACGTCGAGTGACATGAGGACTGACTGGTGCAGATACAGATGCGTTTAGAAGTGGTAGAGGATGTGTGTATTAAATCTTTACATTACATTGAAACTAATGATTGAGAAAATGAGTGAAGACAAGAATAATACGTTATTTAGTGTTGGATCTTCACTCTTTGAAAGAGATTTCTTTTAAAAGATTATAATTAAGGGATAGCGTCTCATAGTGGCAGGTATTAAGATGACTCCAAATTGTAAGAATTGTTATAGTGAGAAGAATAGAAGCACGCTTTCTGAAGAAGGAAGCAAAACGTAATGTATGGTCATATCCTGCGATATACTATGAAAAGTGTCGTACAGATCAAACACATATGCACAATTGTAAGTGGTTTGTTTAACAAAATAATGGGCAGAGTGAGACAGGGATGTGATATGTGTTCTATGTATCATTGATTATTTTAATTTGTATATGGATGGGGTTATGAAATAATTAGAGGTAGGGGTGGAAGAGGAAGGTTTTAAAGGATGAAGAATGGAAGAGAGTAGAGGATACCCTACTTATTGTACGAGGATGATTTGACTTTGTGTGGCGAATCTGAAGAGAGTTTGAGAGGAACGGTAGAGGGGGTTTTGGCAGGTGTGTAAAAAGGTAGGGTTTGAACAGTAATATTCAGATATAGAAGGTAATGTTAATGGTAGTGAGTGAGGGGGGTGGTCCGCGGTGTGAAGTTATGTTAGATGATGAGCAACTGGAACAAGTGTCTGAATTTAAATATTTAGGAAATATGTTGAATGAAAAGGGAACGGAAGATGCAGAGTGTAGTGGAAAGTTGTGAATGGTAGGAAGGTGGCTGGTGCAATTAAATCGCTGGTGGGTGTAAAGGGACTAAGTCTTGAGTTCTGTTGTTGTTTGTATGAAGGTATGTTGTTACCTTTGTTAATGTATAGTAGTGAAACTATGATATGAAATAGGAGGTATAGATCTAAATTACAATTTGTCCAGATGGACAAAATTTAGAGGGTTGTTAGGTGTGAGAAGAATTGATAAAATGAGGAATGAACGCTTTATAAAGTTGTGTGATGTGGAAGAAACGACGTAAATGAGCAGAAAAGCGAGAAGTTACATTGAGATAAGTTTTGTCTCATGTGGAAGGATGGTGAATAGGAGGATTTGGTTAAAGCTCGGAATGTATTGATGGTTGAAAGTGCTGGCAAATCGATCGGCTGGGAGACTCGAAGCAAAAAGAGGATTGAGTCAGAAAATGAAAGCTCATTGGAGTTGGGCAATGGTGAAGTTTGGCAGGTTTCTAAGAAGATCGCTGTATAATTGGATGAGTGAATGGTGGGTTTTTTGGTAGATGACTCTGGCTGTGTGGGATTTGCCAGGGATTAACACATTGACGCATTGAACGTGAATATCACCTAAAGTGAGGTACCGTCGTATCTCGTTGAAAACCTAAGGGTAGGTAATTTTATCTGATCTGAGACGACGTTTTCACTTATGGGTTAAGATTCTCTACTTACTTTCGTCCGGTTGTATTGACTACGCCAGCTACTATACTGCAATCTGGGAAAGGAGGTTATATAAGAATATATATATTATAATATATATAATATATATATATATATAGTAATATATATATTATATATATATATATATTAATAATTATATAATTATATATAATATATATATATAATATATATATTATATATATAATATATATATATATATATATTATTATATAATATTATAATATATAATATAATATAAATATAATTAATAATAAATATACTCAAACTATATATATATATATAATAATATTTATATTAATACTTATACTATAATATATATATAATAGTAGAAAATACTAATTAATAAAAATATAATATTATAATCATAATTTTATACTATAATATTATACAATTTTGGTTATATATTTTGATATATGATATGATTATATTTAAATCGATATATATTTGAGTTATATATTAAATATAGTAGACTAATCAATAGTTCTACTAAATATAATATTAATTTACTACTAATATATATATTTATTAAAGTTAACGTTCAAAGTTTGAGCTGCCTGAATATATATAATATAATATATGTAATAAACCATTACGGTCTAAGCATTAATTTACTATATATATATATATTATATATTAATTATTATATTATATATATATATATATATATATAATATATTTATATATAATATTTTATTTATTTTGAGTAAACTTATCATAAACATTGGATATATATACAATAATATTATAAGCATTATAAGATTTATAATTTATTATTTTGAACAGTTCAAGTATTTACATAGAATTATTATTAATGGGTTTACCTTTCCATACAATGATTCCTCACCTTACAAAACGTAAATTATGTACTATCCTGAATAATTTAAAACTCTTTAATTAGTATAATTTCTCGTTTTTATCTACATACTTGTAATATTCTATCTAATTACAATTTTATACATTTTAAGATATAATCTTTAAGTTATATTTCTCAGTGATCATAAATTTCTCCAAACATGCAAACTCTGTTATAATGAAAGTAACAAACATTCTTAACTAACAATTAAATTCTGATCACTATCACGAATATTAAGTTTTTTTGCAACATCTTTTTTTGTGAAGACTAAGGACTTTCAATTTCAAGCAACTGGTGGTTGAATGAGGAAGTATTGGAATTCGGTGGTGAATTGTGTCAAGCATTTCAAATTTTTGGTTGGAGTGTTCATACATTTCAATCTGAGGTGGATGCTAAATGTAGATCAATATGCCATATACTTAGTGGGTACTTGAATGTGTCAAGTATTTGGCAAATTAGGTAGATATAATGATATGATTGTCAAGTGCAATTGATTATGTATGGTTATTGAAATGATGAGATCAGTTTGCTAGAGAGAGCAGGATTTGAATATGTCCAAATGACATTATTGGTGGCTTGAATGTAGATTACTAAAATGAATTGCTCATATGGTAAGGTGTTCAAATAATTGTGTCTGGATAATCTTAATATTAATACATGAGTCAAAATTGGGTGCATTGAATTTGTCAAACGATATACAGCTATCAATGGTTTAAGTTTGTAACATCAATATAATGATATTTGGAATCAATGTTGAAATATGAGGTAATTTAACCATGTTAGACACATAAGACTCTATATATTGTAAATAAATTTCGTAATGATATTGAAAGTAGTTACAATATATTGACTAAATTGATGGTTTAATAAAATGTATAATATAATTAGTGTTATAATATAATTGACATTTATAGTGTTTAGCATATAATAGTTGTAAAATTATGCATCAAACAAAACACCTTCTCTTTTAATAATAACTATTTCAGACAAATTTTTGGAGCTAGTGTGGGGGGTAGTTTGAGCTCCATCTTTTCCTGTATATATATGAAGTTTTTTTGAAAAGATGTCAAGTAATAATAATAATTTAGCGTTGCATATGGGACTTCAATGTATATTCAAAGACTATAAATATGTGAGCAATGTATGGTGTGTTGAAATAAAAAATGATAGTCAATGACTCAAATAATTGCATATTTGGTGGTGAAATGTATCAAAGATATTATGATAGTATTGGATTGATTGATATGTGTCAAGCATTGCATACATATTGTTGGTTCAATTGTGTAAAACACCTTTGTATTTTGAAATTAGATTTGATGTGTCGAATTGCAATTTGTGGTATGAAATACTGTACAAGTCAATATTACAATAGTTAATGTTTAGCATTGAATATTCATCACATTGAATAAAATTTAGAATTGGATTGTAATAATGATCTAAGAATAATAATAGCTTGGAAATAAATGGACCAGTTTTATATGTATGAATTTTCAGTACACTATGAAGGATGAATAATGGGAGAGATTTGTTGTGTTTATTCGAACATGTAATTGAGATTTTCACGGAGAGTTAAATAACGGGAATGACAAATTTTAACACGTTGATAAACCCTCGCTAATGTATTAATAACGGATAAAACATACAATTTAGTGTTACTTGCATTTAAACATAAAATATTAGCAAAACAACACACTAATAAAACTCACACCTAAGTTATAGAAATGAATAATAGAAAGTATAATAAACACTAAAATCGTATGTGTTAATCTTAATTATATTTAATTTGGGGATAGTATTATTTTTTTTAAAAATATAATAAAGGAATATTTCTTTTTAAGTACATTTTTTGCATTACGATCTAGAAAGTGTCTTGTATAATGTCATATATATTATAATGATTTTATCTTGACAATGCTTTCTCTTGTATATGTATTATTCGTAAGAAGTATACTTACTTTCATCATTTGCTAAATCTAAAAAAATAATTCCTAAATATTGAAAAGGTATTTTGTATTAGTCTTATAAGCCACACACACAAGAATTCAAATAATTAGAAAATACTTATATATCTAGATTATTCTTAAAAGCATATCTTTTTATAAAAACTTTCAGATATGTTACGGTAGAGTTAAGATTCTTTATACCTATGTTAGAATTTAATTTAAGTCTTTCGTAATCGAATCTTGTGTAGTTAATAATCATAATATACACGCATAAATAAATGAAATACGAAAAAAGATAAACAATGCAATAAAAGATTTGCGAGAGAGGAGAGAGAAAAGGAGAGAGAGAGAGAGAGAGAAGAGAGAGAGAGTAAAGAGAGAGAGAGAGAGAGAAGAGAGGAGAGAGAGAGAGAGAGAGAGAGAGAGAGAGAGAGAGAGAGAGAGAGACGAGAAAAATGGTTTAGTTGAAGATGGGTAGAGATGAGAGGAGAGAGAGATGAGAGAGAGAGATGAGAGAGAGAGAGAGAGATGCAATAAAGATGAAGATTGACTAATAGAGAGTTAGGCTTTTATTTAGGAGTACAGATTATAGTTGAGTAAAACTCATTGCAAAACCTCATATAGTATACTTTATCTTCTATTATTGCTTCTTTTATTTTTTTAAATTAAAAAAAAATAAAAAAAAAAAAGATTCTCCATATTATCCCCCTCTATTATAAAGTTTGTTGAATGGTAATTAAAAGGAAATGTTTAATTATTATATTATTATTATTTATTAATTATTATTTAATATATTGTATATATTTTATATATATTATATATTATATATATATATTATAATATTTAATATACAGTTGTGAAATGATATATATATATATATATATATATATATATATATATATATATATATCTATATATATATATAACTATATATATATATATTATAATATATTATATATTATTATATATTTATATTATATAATTTATATATTAAATAATTAAATATAATATATATGTATTAATATATTATATATATATATATATATATATATATATAAACAAAAATGCAATATTTGATAATATATAATTTCTGAAAGGGGGGAGGGGTCTACCAATTGCAACACTGTTTTGTATCCTTCGATGATAGTAGAATCATGTGAAGAATAAAGCCCCATGAGTTGTTAAATTTTTCCAATTATATTGTATGGTTTCTTCGATTCGCCATTTTTTAAATAGATCATTTACTAAAATTTCAAATTAATTCTTTTAATTGGGAAGAATCAAAGATGTTTTGGAAAAAATAGAACAAAAATTAATTTAAAGCTTTGCAAACTAAAAAGAACAATTTAAAATAAAATAAAATTACTGCTTAATGATTAGCTTTAATAATAATAATAATAATAATAATAATAATAATAATAATAATAATAATAATAATAATAATAATAATAATAATAATAATAATAATAATAATAATAATAATAATAATAATAATAAATTAATAATAATAATAATGATGATAATAATAATAATAATAATAATTAATAATAATAATAATGATGATGATGATGATGATGATGATGATGATGATGGTGATGATAATGATGATGATGATACTAATATAAATATAATAATAATTAATATATATAATCAATTAATAATAATAGTGGTAATGATAACATGAATCATGAATAATCAAAATAATAATAATAATGAATGATATGATGATGATGATGATGATGATTATGATGAGGATGGTGATGATACATGATGTTGATGATTATAATATAAATAATATATGAATATATAATAATAATAATATATAATAATAATATAAATAATAAAATATAATAATAATATAATAATAAAAACTTGGCACTAATAATAATAATAATAAGATGCGTTGACTCGTCTTATAAAATGTTAATCATAATAATAATGATAATATAAATAATAATAATAAAAATAATAATAATAATAATAATAATAATAATAATAAAAATAATAATAATAATAATAATAATAATAATAATAATAATAATAATAATAATCAATAGATAATTAATAAATAATGAATAATAATAACACTGATCAACAAAGAATACCTGTTTCTTACATATTTTTCATGTATATAGAATTAAAAAACCGTATTGTTTTTTGTCTGCCAGGTCCAATTTTGATACTATTCACATGCAATACATAATCTTACAAAATTTAAATAATTTCCCGTGAACAGAGAAAACGGTTGGGATATATAAACAGTATATGTAATAAAATATGTGTATTTGCCCAAATATATATGCTGTTCAAAATTTCCAATCGATAGGAAATAATAAAACGATATAACGGTTTTTCATTTATGAAAATGGTAAAATAATTTTTTTTTTTTTACATTATTTTGTTTTCAAGTGAATAGCGACAAAACTTAACCTTATAGACAAGCACCAATATAATTTTTGGATTCAGCGCAAAAGAAACTACATAAGAAAGAAACCTTAAATACAAGCAATCAAATTTGTTCCCCAGTGTTATTATTATTTTTTATTATATTATTATTAATATTATTATTATTATCTCTGGAACAAAAATTTTTATTAACCTTTATATAAGACTTCTTTCTTATGTAGTTTTCCTTTGGCTGAATCCAAAATTATATTAGTGTTTGTCTACAAGGTTCATTTTGCGCATTTTTAAAACCCCCAAACTAAAAAAAATTAAAAAATATTTTTTTACCATTTCGTAAATGAAAAACAGCTTTGGCTTTTTTATTATTTGTCCTTTCAACATGAAATTTTCACTACCATTTATACTTGGGCAAGGACTCAACACACGCAACTACACACACACACGAACACACACAAACAGACACATTCTCGCACACACACACACACACACCACACACACCACGCACACTCATTTCGATTACATACTTTTGGTATATCCCAACCGTCCATCGTTCCATGAAAAATTTTTTTTTGAATTTTTTCAATATTTACTGTGATATAGTGGTCAAAACTATTACGATTTTTTAAATTCACATAACAAAATACATAGAAAAGAGGTTTCGGATCATAGACAACAGAAAAAATGTAAAATTTGTTGACATATTGTGTAATAATAATAACGAAATAATAATTTAAAATAATTTAATAAATTATGAAGTAAAATATAATAATAAAAACATATATAATAATAATAATAAATAAAAATAATAAATAATAATAATAATAGTTTTTATAATATATAATATAATAATAATAATAATAATAATAATAATAATAATAATAATAATAATAACGTAATATAATAATAGATAATAATAATAATATATAATAATAATATAATTAATATAATAATATAATAATAAATAATAATAATAATAATATAATAATAATATCATAATATGTTTAATAATAATAATAATAATAATAATAATAATAATATAATAATAATAATATAATAATATAATATAATAATAATCATAATAATAATAATATTTAATAATTAATAATAAAAATTAATCAATAATAATAATAATAAAATATTATAATTAATAAT
>JABUQX010091007.1:0-11506 GCA_015478945.1 Trachelipus rathkii
TATAATATAATATAATATGACATAAGCAAAAGGAATTATAATAATTAATACAAAATAAATATATAAAAATAATTAAAATTGACCAAAAATAGAATAGAACAAAGTAAAACTACATCAATCTCATTGATTTCCATTGGAACATCATTCACGGCTTCTGTGAAAGTAACCCTTCGAATATAAAGAACGCATTATGTGGTGATTCTCTGTAGATTGAAGGGAACAAGGAATACATGTTATTTTCTATACATTTAATTAGTATTCATAACCATTGGTTTAACTCTGACTTTTCTAGTGCTCATCACAGGGAGACTAGTTTAAGGAAATACTATTTTCTTCAATATTCAGAAACTCATTCTACTTGCATTTCTTTCCGGAATTGAGGTAAAATATATTCTTTGTCGCACCTTAAACTTTTCTCCATATAAAATGTAATACATTTGTCGGTTCCTCTTCTTTCTGCTTATTCTGGCAATGATATAAACGTTAAGTCCAATTCTACTTCAGTATCTTCCCACCTTTTACATTTTATTTAACAACTCCACAGCTGTCTTACATTATGTGAAATCCGCATTCTTAGCTAAAACCTTTATCTCGAAATTTGCTTTATACAGTTTCGGTTCAATTCTTTCATCTTAATTAATTCCACCATTCCAGCTCTTCCATGTCTTTTACTGCAATTTCCTCTGAACGTGTGATTTGTGCACTGTATGAACTTAATTCCAATAATTCATAAAGACCTCACTATATTTATTGTTCATTTAATTTTCAAAATTTGATTTTCCTATCTTGTAACCTGCCTTGGTAAGCTGTCGTTTGTTCATCAACTCTATTCAATCTTTCCTTCCTGCTAAAAGTGAAAACTTACTTAACCCGTGTAGGAAAATAAGAATCGTTATCAAGCTTCACCTACTGTCTCATCGCTCAAAAGTTCTCGGATTTGTTTTTAAAAGAAAAAATTACGACTCGTTAATTCTGCTTCTTTTGTCTCAGACCGCCAGATTGGTTACCATAAGAGACTCTTGATTGGAGATAGTTCTTCCATGGTTGCCATAAGAGACTCTTGACTGGAAATAGGCTTTCCATTATCTCTCTGAATTTTGGTCTTATGCAGTTTGGTATTTTGTTAAATGTTATTGTTACCATCAACATATCAAAATGTTTTCGATTGAATCTGGAAAAAAAATTGATTTCTAAACATTCTTCATTTATTGCTTATTATTTTTTCTATAACATTATATCTTTGATTTCGTTTCTGATCCTCTATAGCAGTTGTTGTAGCCCTCAGTCTCTTATCTTTTAAATTTCTTAATAGTGGCGTTACTTCAAATTTTATTGTGTCCCATCCCTTTCCTTATACTGTTCATTTAATAACCTCCTGTAACTTCCTCAACTATACTTTTATATATGCTGATGAATCTAACATACATTTCCTTTCATTTTGAAGGAATCAACTGCCAACAATTATTTGATTTTTGGAGGATAACAATGGAGCAGCGGATCCTTCATATATATGTAATTCGGACAGAGGAAAAAACAGTTGTTTCCACATCCTTAAAATCTCCACTCCTCCATCTATTTACACAAGGCAATTTTCCACATAACTATTATACTCTCACACTATAAGAATTAAATCTTTCATTGTTCTTAACATTCTCATAGTTTATTTTTCTCGAAACCTTTTTTTAAAGGATAAGAATATTCCTCTCTCTCTAAACAAGCTCTTGAGTGATGAGGAGTTCTCGAGAGCCTCGAGGTCTTTACAAAAGCCTAGCTTCTTTCTCAATGGAAGGAAGTTACTAATACTTGTTGAAATATCCTTCTCTCACTTGGAATGGTTCCATACATATGTAGTTTTTCCTCAACTATCGACATAGCTGTTTTTCACGTTCGTTATATCATTATTATTGTAACGTAAACTGTTTATCTGGACTCGTTGACAATATATTTGAGTTCTTCTAGTGTGACCCGTCTTTCCATATATTCTCATCCACTATCTTCCAAACCCAATCCTTTGACAGCATAAGAAATTAAATGCTCCTCTCATTTCTTCATTTGCTTTACTGGTAAACTTTGCACAATTTTTCTTGGCTTCCTTTTACGTATACACATTTAAACGTATTGCTTTGAGCCAAGTCGGTTTTTTTATTTGGATTGAGAGTTCTTTTTATCCTCTGATAAGTGTCAAGTATTAATCTTATATATGTTATTAACAGAAGTCCCATAAATTATAATATATATATATATATATATATATATATATATATATATGATATATATATATATAATATATATATATATATATATAATATATAATATATATATTATATTATATAATACATATATACATATATATATATATATATATATATTATATATATAATATAATATATATATATATATATCTATATATATATATTATATATATATATATATATAATATATTATAAAATATATATTATATATATTATATAATATTATATATATATATATATATAATATATATATATATATATATATATATATATATATATATATATATATATATATATATATATATATATATATACATATTACTATATAATATATATATATATATATATATAATATATATATATAGATATATATATATATATTATATATATATATAATTATATATATATATATAATATATATATATTTATTATATATATATTTAGATATATAATATATATATATATAATTATATATATATATATACTATATATATATATATATATATATATATATATTATATATATATTAAAATGAAAGAGTACCAGATCATATTCATAATTTAATCAAATTTGATTATTAGGAATTTGAAACTAAAAAAGTTAATTATTAAATTTTCCATTGTGGCATTGCATGCTTTATAATTCATGTTTAATCCGTTGCTTCTATTTAAATTATTGTAATAATTATTTTTCCAAAAAAAAAGAGAGAGAGAAAAAAAGATTAAAAATTCGTGCAATCATCTTTTTGTCGCGTTTAGGACGAGCATGATTATTAAATTCCATTTTTTTTTTCATTTTCTTTTTTTTCATTTTTTTTCCTTTTGGTCTTTGTTTGATATCGAGTAAAACAAAATTATAACTTGTAAAGGTGTTTGTCTGTTTATAGATAAACTTATCTGTATTTTAATTTTTATTCATGTTCATTACTGTCATATATATTTCACGCCCGTTCATTTATCTGTCAATTTCGTGTAATTATTTCTAGTTTACTCCAAAGTCCAAGTAGATTATCTCTCTCCTTGTATTTCGTTTGTTTGTGCGTCCATACTATTACGCGCATGTAAATATTTGCATACATTCATGAAATGAACAACACCCATACATATACACAGACTCCAAAAGTCAGTGTAAATTATCTATCTTTCTTTCGTGTATTTCTTCCGTATGTATGTATGTCCATGTTATTAATCACATGTGAATGCATGCGTACATTCATGCCATGAGAAAAACAAACATACACTCCCAAACACAATGCTCCTTTGTAACTCACATGTGAATTTACGGATACATTCATGATATGAATCACATACATACATACATACATGTTGGGAGCATCATACATAACGAACATGGTTGTACCATACATACATACATACATACATACATACATACATACCATACATACTACATACATGATATACATACATACATACATACATACATACATACATACATACATACATACATACATACATACATACATACATACATACATACATACATACATACATTCCCAAACACAACGGTCCTCAATATCAATCCGTTTTAACGACTTGGGCAGAAACGTCTCGCAATATCGTTGCCCTTAATAATAAAAGCATTTAAAAAGGAACGCGTTGCAAAACGGATTCGCTGCTCCAAAGCAAACCTTCCTTCCTATTTCTACGGACTTATTTTTAAAAGAATAATTATACGCATTTCCTCAATGGTGTTTAGTCACGTTTGCCATTTCGCCTATGATAAATATTGTTGCCGTGTTGCTTGTTTTCGTCTTTCTTTGGCCCTTTATTTAATTAAAGTTCATCTTATATATATATATATATATATATTATATATATATATATATTATATATATATATATATATATATATATATTATATATATATATATATATATATATATATATTATATATATATATATATATTTATATTTAATATTATATATATATATATATATATATAATATATATATATATATATATATATATATATATATATATATATATATATATATAATATATATATATATATATATATATATATTATATATAAATATATTATATATATATATATATATATATATATATATATATATATCATATATACTTATATATAATATATATATATATATATATATATATATATATTCAGTTAATATACTTTCAATAACCATTTTTGGGGGGGGGCTGTCTTTTTGCCTTTTTACAAAATTTTGGTTATAATTGAAATCATTGTACAAGTGTGAACTTAATGATATGTTAATTTAAAATGAGGACCATCATTATATGAACTGCGTTAATTGATGATTCTGATAACACATCACTGGAAACACCAAAAAAAGTATCTTAAATACAGGTAAAATATGGGTCATTATGGGGGGCTTCTGGAGTGTTGATCATAAGGCTTTTTTTTCATTCATTTAAAATTTTCCCTATGGACGTTATCGGGGACATCAATTTTACTAAAGAAAAGCCAAACTTTATTAATTTTATGGACACTCCAACCCCCCTTAACCCCAATCCATGAGTGGGGAAAAAGGATAGAATAGTGCATAAACAAAAATAAAACGACATATATCAGGCTTATTTATCATTCATTTAAAAATTTTCTTATGGACGTTTTCGGGAACTTATCCAGTTTTACTAAAGAAAAGTTGGACCTAATTATTATATGGACACTCCAGCCCCCTTACCCTGATCTGTGAGTGGTGGAAAAGGGATAAAATAGTGCTTCAATAAAAATAAAAGCACCTATAGTATTAAGATTTTCTCATTGAAATAACTGAGAGCCCGTTTAATTAATAACGATCTTCAAAAAAATAAAGTCTTGTTAAAGCATAAAATGCATATTGTTTAATGTCTTAAATGTGAACTTCATAAAGTTAAAAGAGAAATTTAATGAAATATTTTGAAAAACGTAATAAAATTAATGTTGAATATATTTAATTTTCAGTTGGATTCATTAATGCTTAATTACAAGCTTGATAAATTTAATGAAATTATTTAAATTACGAAATATAATTAATAATATATTTAATTTTCAGTTGGATTAATTAATGCTTTGTTGCAAGATAAATTTAATGGCATGATTTAAATAACGTAGCAAATATATGAATGTATTCAATTTTTATTTGAATTAATTAATACGTAATTAAGAGTATATGAGCTGAAAATCCGTATATACATATGCATACAAACAAAAAGATCCACCAATTAAATGTACAATCAGTCATAGTAATGTATTTGGTCCTTATTAATTATTACGACATATGTCAATTTTAATGACAAAATATCAGTGTTTGATGATTTTTTTTTTTTTTTTTTTTTTTTTTTTTTTTTTTTTTTTTTTTTTTTTTTTTTTTTTTTTTGTAGAAGGAATTTTTTATTTCTTAGAAACTATTTCATTATTTTTCCACCACTCACGGGTAAGGGAATTAAAGGATGTCATCATAATTAATAAGATTAATTATTTTAATTGATTTTTTTCTTATCCTTTTTCAGATTTTCACTTTCCTACAATTACCCAAGCGATTGGCGATTAAAAATCCTTTATGTTCAGGAAAGAGATTCGGGAACGTATGAATGTCTAGTTTTCTCTTTTTTCTTCTTCTTTTTTCTTTTATTTTTTTATCTTTTACCGATCATAGGGTAAGGAAAACATAAACGCCACAGGAAGCTGCTGACTCAACTCTTTTTTGATTATCATAACCATTCAGGTAGATATGAATAACTCAACAAAATAATTATATATATTATATATACGAATAAATTTAGGTAAGATTATGGTATTAATGATATATAAGCTATAGTAGCTATTAAGTATAGTATATCAACCTCAGAATAATATTACGAATACATATAGTATTATTATTTCATACATTCTTCATAATTCAAATTCTTCAAAAAAGGAGATTTAGGCACTATTTATATATAACTATGTATATAAATTATAAAAAAATTTCACTAGCTTTATATATATATATATACTATATACTATTAAATATTAGTGAATTACGTAACCATCCTCGTTAGCTGAATTAGTATAAATATAATCAACCTCGAATTTATATATATATATATAATTATATATATATATATATATACCGAAATGAACCGATTCGAAAGAAGTATAAGTGGGCCTAATCAATAACTTGTATCTCATTTCTCATTTTTTAATATATTAGATTCCATATACTTTTATATACTATAATACTATATATATCTATATTTAGTGAGTAGAATCGACCATACCTTAGGTATATATACTATAATTTAGTGTAATACTGAACTCGATACCCTAATAATGATATGAATGTATATGATATTATATATACCCTAATATCGAAAATGTAGTATATATAATAGATATATAAAAATTGACACCATCTTAATCCTTAGATAATATGGATTTTAAATATCATAAAAAATCGAGACCGTGAGACGCTTCTGCAAAATTTTTTTTTTCTTTCTCTCTTTTTTTTTTTCTGTGTATTATTATTGTAGATCAGATCTCCTTGCGAGAAATAGCGGACCTCACCTTCTCGCCAAATTTATGAGGATGATAATGGATATGAATCATCAAAATTTTCATTCACTTATATGTACATAAATTTAGGTGTGCAGATAGGAGAGAATGTTAAATCCTACTCCAATAAAATAAAAAAATATACATACAATATCATACATATCATATATATAGATAAAAAATTACAAAATAATTGAATCATAAATATCTCCGAAAAATCGTACCTGTACCTCGTTGCCCTGATTTACATTTTGTTAGAAAATTTTTTTTAACGCTTGGCTAATGCTAGTTAAATTGGTGAATGAGAAATACATTATTCCCCGTATAATGACTAAAAGCGATATTCATTACTCATTTAGTTCTCATTCAATATTCGTTTCTCTCAGGATGAGTTCTTCTAAAATATTCAAACGGAGTAAATACGACTTATAACACATCGCAATTACAATTAGTGAGAAAATCAACTGTCAGAGACACAGTGTATATGTGTTGCATTGGTATGGTTTTGATGCAACTTGATTATCCAGAGAGCAGTGTCTCTCTAATAGCTCATAAGTAAACTAATTAAATAATCTCATTCAATATTAAAATACATATATTTTATGCAATAAAATAAATTGAAATTCAAGATTAATCCTAGTGAATAATAATAATAGCAAGGATTTATAGGGTTCGTTGAGAGGTACGGTAGATGTGTTGAGAATTTTTTTTGTGGAATAATGAGAATTGATAAATTTGTAACATGTAACCAGGGTGAGTAAAAAATTTGATTGGAGGGAACTCTCGTCAGTTAGTCTAATGCATAATAATTAGATAATGAATAATTCGATCCCAATCTCTGGATAATCGATAATGGATAATGATCTGAATTATAGAAATCGATCTCATATCGAATCAGTAAAGAGAATTAATGATATATTTAACATCAACACAAACAAGTAAATATATAATAGATTAATAACTTTATTCTCATTTACAATTATATTAGTATTCTATTGAGGACGTAATACATTATGTAGAATACGATCACTATCCTACAGGTAAATAACTGAAATTAAGTTTAGATGATCAATGAATAATTCGATAATCACATAATACTCAATCCGAAATGAGATAGATGAGTAATATAATAATTACCCAGTAATTGATAATGATAATGACAATATTGATGCATGTACACTCATTGTATATTTGACTAATATAGTATTTAAAGTGAATTATAATTAGTGATAAATGAATGGATGGGTTTTGAATAACAATAAATTTTGAAAATGACGGAATTTCCATGCAACCATCATATATCCAAGGCGAAAAATGTTACGTTTCCTGAATCGACACATAACATATTGCTCACGAAACTATACGATGACATGAAGTAGATAGTCTATTTCTTTACTTTCGAAATCGAACGTGTAGTTATACATGGGGCTGACAATTGATTCCTCATTTATATTTAATAGTTGCATAAAGGTTGCTGTTCATCGAGCAGGCGTATTTCATTATTGCACTCTCGGTAATCGTGACGCATCTCGGCCTCATGTAGACTTAGATGAATCGAACCTCGAAATTAAAATTACCGAATGATAAATTAATTAATGCCCGATTTCAACTTAATATTCATATGCTTCAATTTCTCACCTTCTCTAAACATTTTGTTTCTTCGGCCTCTCCCTAATCTAGTGCAATCGACTCTCTCTCCCTCGCTCTTCTTCTTCTGCTCACATCTAGGGAGCTTACTCTGACCCCGCTTAAGTATTGCTCAACACTCCGCTACCCAATTGACTTGCATGACTCTCTCTCTCTTCTCTCTCTCTCTCTCTCTCCTCTCTCTCTGCTCTCATACTACTTCTTCTCTTATAATTTAACCGAAATAGAAACTTGTATCTCATTCTCATTTCAATTATTGCTTCTTGGTATATCATAAATTAGTGGATATTCCGTAACCCATCCTCAGTATCTGATATTAGTGATTTATCCTCGATACTACGATATATAATTGAGAATGGAGATTAATTACCCGAAATTATACGAATACTGTATATACTTCATATCTAATTCAATTATTATGTTATCTTGTGAGTGATCAAAATTATGTGTAATAATTGTGACCTTCTCGGCTGAATTAGTGAATCTCTACCTCGATATATATATATATATATATATTACCCGAATGAGTAAATTGACATATAAATATATATATACCCTTGGATTTTTGATCTCTGTATATTCTAGAAATGAGAAGTAATTGTCAAAAATAATACGATACATTATATCGAATTTTGAGACTAAAATCTCAGTGAGAGCAATCAGCTACCTATAATAACACTCGGCTGAATTAGTGAATCTACCTCGATACCCAGAGAAATATGAAGAGATACAAGTATATTACAATCTGAATAGAATACAGTTAATTCTAAATAGATATTCGTCATTCTCATTCAACATGTGTATACTAATGACTCTAAATTAGTAAGTTAAAATTAGACACATCTCGGTATCCTGGAATAAGTGCTGAAAAATCATAATAAACTCTTCGATGCGCGAAATACATTTGATGAATTCCTGATTGGATAATGATTAACCCGATGAATACGCAAGTCTTAAATATTCTAATTTCTACATTCATTTATATTTATATTGAGGCAATAAATATGTGAGAGTCGACCATCCTCGGACGATACTTATTGCCGAATCAGCGCATGCGAAATTGTCACTAAATAAAAATAGGTATGAGAGATATAGTACACTCAGAAGATTCTAAAGACGAATATAGTAATATATATTGTTTCTCATTTCTCTCAATTCAATTATTGTTATATAGCTATAATATTAGTGATAATCGCTACCTAAATCCATCGAGTACTGGATATTAGTAGTAATCGCACTACTCATAACCTTAGAATGATAATGATAGCATGGACTTATTACTACACGAAATCGTAAAATAACTATAGTATCTCTATTCTCTATAATTTTACTTATAATTCATCGTATCACTAAATTATTTATATCAGACCTATCACTCGGTATATGATATATGATATGAATCGACTTCGATACCGAATGAGAATGAGTAAAACATAATCTCCGAAATTTAAGTAAGTATCTGTCTTACTATTTAATATTTCTTCTCGTAATGTGTTTACTTTGGGCAATATTATTGGGGTCGTCCATCCTTACAGGTCGATATTAGTGAATCACATCGACCGATAATGAGTAATGATAGTAATATTTACCCAATTGACATCATTGATACAAATATCTCATTCTTCATGCTAATATTATTGTTATCTTTGGTACTATAAATATAGTGAATCAGACCATACCTCCGTATACTGATAAGTAGTGAATATACTCTCAGACCTATACTAACCAGATAGGTGAATAAATGATAATTATTACATAATATAAAAGAAAATTTATTCGCTCGCTCATTTTATATATTTATTATTCAATCGTGACTAAATAGATGAATACTGACACTACATCCTACTAGCTGAATATTAGTGAATCGTACCTCTATACCGCATAATGAAGAATGTATATGAAATTATTACCCTGAAAATATGTAAACTTGTATATCTTATCATGTCTCATTTATATTTCTTATTCATCGGTACTTATAATTAAGCTCAGAAGATACACGCACATTACACTCGCTTTCACATCTTTCATTAAACGTGAGGTCAGGTGGATTTAAAAAGAGATATTTACTTTGAGCACCAAAAGTTTAGACAATTTATTCCTTATTTACAGCACAAAACACACACACACATACTCACACACTTCTCTATTCTTTTTGTTACTTTAGTGAGCTAATATTAGTGAATCTAGTAACCTCGTAACCTGAAATATGAGAATTGAAATACTATTATCTGGAAATTTTATATAACATACGTCAATTTTCAGTTCACCAGCTGAGTTATGTGTCACATATTGTGTAATGCATGCTGTGAGTATAAGCCTACCATAATTTTTAGACTCACTATCCCAGTCTACATATTTAATTTATAGAGTAGACCGAATATGCATATAGACGATTAAGTATATTAAATAGACCCTAGAGTTATACTCCGAATATAGTTATTTATGACCAATAGTGTATAGACCCATAGCGTATAATATCCGACAGCTTAAACACGACATAATAGTATAGTACCATCAATGTATAGTACCGACATATAATAGACCGTCATGTAGACCGTCATGCGCAGACCGACATGTAGACCTAGATATGATAGATACTCGAACATGGTTATATCTAGTACCGACTATGTAGTACCGTATGTAAAGTAGCATATATACTATGAGTACCGAGTATAAATAAAAAATAGTCATTAAGATACATGATAAAGTCCTGATCGGCTTCGAATTTAAACTTACCAGGATCCACAACTTTAAGCATATGTTTAGTAATCCGATCAATATATATAAACTAACTGTTATATGAACCGACTAGTATAGATATATATATATATATATTATATATATATATATACTATTAATATATAATATATATATAAATATATATATATATATATATATATATATATATATATATATATAATATATATAAAATAAAAGAAGGAAGAAAATAATAAAAAATTTTGTATTTTAGATTTCAATAATTAAATTATTTATATATTTTTGAATTTCATACTTCTTTCTTTTTTCTTCTCTGCTATTTTCATTATCAAGTAACGGTCCTAGGAACTCTCCATTAACTTTGC
>JABUQX010091008.1:0-2500 GCA_015478945.1 Trachelipus rathkii
AAAGAAAGAAGAATATCTCGTACAAGCTCCACCTAATGCAAATCACATCAGAAGCAATCATTAAATTGAGGGAGATTAAATGCAGCAGGAAAGGGAGATGCAGGATAATTCCATAATTCCACAGAACAGAGGTGGCTGGAAAGAAGAAAAGCACGACCGAACAACCTCAGTTGTCAGTGTTTTAAAAAAAAAAATCATGTTCACACTGGGCTCCCCGTGAGCAAACGAAGGCGTCGATAATAAATGGTGCGTGCCATACGAGTCATCAGTTCCCTCCAACACATCTGCTGTAGTACTGGATCTATACTCAGATGGTCGACAGAAAATTTAGTGTGTCGACGGTTTTGACGAGTAGCAGAAAATTTTGTTCGACATTTTACTTGAGAAATAAGTTTGTCGACTCTTTGAAACAAGTTGAAAATTTTTGTTTAATGTCCTGTCCACCATTTTTTCTGTCGATGGTTTGAGGTAGTCCCCGTAGTACCTACAAAAGATACAAAAAACCAACGTCGCTTCTCAAGTATATATTACATATATTCAGATGCGTTATATATATATATATATATATAATATATTATATATATCTATATATATTATATATATATATATATATATAATATATATATATATATATATATATATACTATATAATATATATATATTAATATATATATATATATAATTATATATTATCATATATATTTAATATATAATATATATATATATAATATATATATATATTATATATATATTATAATTTATAATAATTATATATATATATATTAATATATATTATATATTATATATAATATATATTATATATTAGACGCAATTTAATATATATATATATATATATATATATATATATATATATATTATTATATATATATATAATTATTTATATATATATTATTATATATAGTATATATATATATATTATATATATAATATATGTTATATGTATATATATTATATTATATATATATATATTTATTATATTATATATTATATATATTATATTATTATATATATAATATATTATATAATAATATATTATATATATATATTCTACCCTACTATAGATGAGTCAAAGAGCGAGCAAAAAAAAAAAGTCGCCAAATTTAGAGAAAGTGAAAACAGCAGCAAAATAATCCTTTAATTCTGCGCTTTTTTTTCCTTTTGATACATTTTGAATTCACACTTTCTCCAAAAATGGCGCAAAAAATAAAAAAAAAAAAAAAAGCGATCAAAAATCCGAGGTCCAAAATTAGGAGGAAATTTAAGTCTGATGATTGTTATTATTATTATTATTATTATTATTATTATTATTATTATTATTATTATTATTATTATTATTATTAATATTATTATTTATTATTGTAAATATTATATTATATTATTATTAATATATTATTATTATTATATTATTATTATTATTATTATTATTAATGGTAAATGCTGGTCGTTCGGGTTTCTCGTTATTATCATTATTATTCGCTATGAAGAAATTGAAAATGTCTTCTTATATATATATATATATATTATATATTATATATATAATTATATATATATATATATATATATTAATATATATATATATTTATTTATAATATATATAATCATTATATATATATATATATATATATATATATATATATATATATATATATATATATATATATATATATATATATATATATAATAGTATAATTATATATATATATATATATATATATATATATATATATATTATATAGACTATATATGATATATATATATAATATAGCCTATATTATATATATATATATATTATATATATATATATTATAATATATATATATATTATATAATATATATAATCATCAGCTGTCCCTGATCCCAGAACTGAGGGTGGGGTGCGTAATCATGCACACCAGGAATCCGATGTATGCATGATCATTCACAAGGCATAAATAGGATTTAGCTGACCCCAACCCAGATAACGCTGCCCTTTGATGTTCTTCTTACAACAGTAGCATAATTAGGTTGGGAAAAAAACCGTTTTTTTTCAATCAATGTTTTTTGGGTTTATTTAATAATGTTTTTTTCATGTTTTTATCGTTTTTTTCAGTTTTTTTTTCGTATTTTTTTCTCATTAAAATGTATTTTAAAAAATATAAAGAGGCTTGACTATGATTTTCACTTGAGTATTTTCATTTTTCAAATATAAGTATACTTGAAATTAAACAAATAACATTATGATTTATAAAATAGCAGAACTACCTTTCTTTAATATTTTAATCAATTTTTTTTTTTACAATTTACAGAGGGTTGTAGCCTGCACACTGCTGTTTGTAGGCTTCTACTTACTAATTTAACTATGTATTTTACTTTACATTTGTAACATATAATCATATTTATAATTTACTTTTTAAATATTCAATGTTATATATTTTTAGAATGAGTCTGAATGACAAACTCAAAAGTGACTTAAGGATGCAAATGAAATAATAAAAATATG
>JABUQX010091008.1:7500-10607 GCA_015478945.1 Trachelipus rathkii
AAATTAGAAAATTGTAAGTCAAAAACACTGAAAGTCTTAAAACTTAGGATGAAAATTAAATATAATTTCAATCTAATTAATAATTTAAATTATAAAAAAGGAATACATTTAATTAATTCAATTAAATAAATATTTTCGAAAGAAATTTTTAGAAAATAATTGATTTCTAGAGAAGAATAAGTTGTATTAATATACTATATATATATATATTTATATATATATATATATATATTATATATATTATATACTATTATATATATATATATATATATATATACTATATATATAAATATAATATAATATCATATATTATATATATATAAGTATATATATATATATATATATATTATATATATATATATATTTAAACTACTACATTACTTAGTATATTTACTTTAGAGAGGAAGCCTTGGATTCTTTTTTAGTATCATTTTACTTTCACTTCATTTTAGGACTGAATTGCACACTAAATACAAAAAATATTAACAATCCTTTTTTATAATGAAATAAATTTTAAAAAGCAAAGCTAATTTTCGTCCCGACACGCGAGACCTCTTCAGGCTAAGGGACTGGATTTCTTTCTTGATCCTCATCAGTTCAAGTGTGTTTCAGTTGGTCAGCTATTTTCTTCATGGTGTTGTTAAAATATTTTTGTTTTCATATATTCATTTTTGTATAAAATCTATCTTAACTTCACCGGGATGCTTATTGTAGTTGTTATATTATAAATGCAAAAGGATTTCCATGATTTTTCGATGGTTCGTGTGATTGATATTTCTTATCATCTTTATATTGTTGATATTGATAAGTGGCCTGCTGTTACGCCTATGACTTGCTTAAGCTGAATTTATGAGGGTAATATTTTTTTGGTAATATTTGTTTTAACGAATAGTAATGCTAATTGAGGAATTGGTAAAAAGGAGTTGTTGCTATTTTTCGGGGTGCTATAGAAACAGGGATGTAATACCTCTTTTTTGCTTGTTAATGCTTTTAGTGAATGAAAAACTTCGAGGAAAGTAAAGTTGATTTTGAAAGCTATGTGGATGTATTTGTTCTTGCTAGAAGAGGGGGGAAGAGCAGCTATACGAAAGGCACGGAAAAATAGAGATGACAGAACAGCTAATTTTGTGTTTGGGAATGATTAGATAGCCAAAGTATATAGTTTGGCGAATGTTGGTTATCTATATATAGTAAATTGCAAGTAATTGTTATTCTGTGATTAAGTATCGAGGAAGGATAGAGTTTTGAAGGCATTTCTATTCGATACTGAACTGAAGATGAAAGAGTTAATATAGTTTATGACATTCATTAGGGTTGGTTGTTGTGAGGAGGAGACAAAAAAATTCACTCTACAGATCATCCATAAACTGATTGTTTAATAAAGGTGGGGTAAAAAGGATAAAATTCTGTTAGTTCCATAATATATGTTACTAAGTATGGGAGACAGTGGGGATCCCTTACTCAGCCGAAAGATTGTTTTATATTTGCCATTAAAAATGAAAAAAGTTAGTGATTGTTATGAGAATGGCCTTCCCGTTTCATATATTAAACAGCTCATTAATCTCTCATTACAACACAACTTCTTTCATTTTACTAAATACATCCAGAATACTTTCAAATCACTTTACTATCCTGAGTTTTTCATCACAGAAGACCATTTAACAAAGCAAAAAAGAGGCACTATAGCACCTTTTCCCCCGAAAAATAGGCAACACCTCCTTTTTACCCATTCCTCAATTACCATTAATTCGTAAAACCAGAATTTACAAAAAAATATTACCCTCATTCCATAAATAACATCACCTTAAAAAAAACATTCTCAAACCCAAAAAAAAAAAAAAATCTCCCCCAAAGCTGTAAATATCACATCCCCTGCAATACTTGCAAATAAAACATATATAGGTGAACCATAGACTTGCAAAGAAGAAAAAATCAACATACAGATGACCTGCACAAGACAGCATAAATTCAGCTTTAACAACAAGTCATAGGCGTAACACAAGCCACTCTATCAATATCAACAATATAAAGATGATCAGAAATAACAATCACACGAACCATCGCAAAATCATGATCCTTTTGCATTTATAATAGTAATAAATACAATAAGCATCCGGTGAAGTTAAGATAGATTTTATACAAATGAATATCTTAAACATCAAACATATTTCAAACAAACACCATGAAGAATAGCAAGACCAACTGAACACACTTGAACTGTATGAAGATCAAAGAAAGAATCAGTCCCGTAGCCTGAAGAGGTCTCGCGTGTCGGGACGAAAATTAGCTTACCTTTTTAAATTATTTCATTAAAAAAAAGTTTTAACAATGTTTGTTAATTTGTTGTTACATGTAGTAATAAACAAAGTGACAGTAAAAGCAAAACACTAAAAAAATCCAAGGGCTTCCTCTCTAAAGTATATATTATTATATATATATATATATATATATATATATATTATATATATATATATTGTATATTATATATATATATATATATATATATATATATTATATTATATATAATATATATATATATATATAATATATAATATAATATATATATACCATACATATATAAAATTATATATACATACATATATATATAAATACATATATATATATACAACTAATATATATATATTACATATATATAGATATATATATATAATATATATATATATATATTATATATATATTATATATATATATATATACTATATATATATATATATATATATATATAATGAATAATTACTATTATATATATTTATATATATTAATTCAAAAATAAATAATTTGAAAAGAGATTTCGGAAAATATTTTGAATTTTTTTTGAAGATATTACTTTAAATAAATAAATACATTAAATTATAACAATTATATTTCCTTTTCCGAATTCGTTTGATATATCAATGTTCGAATATTTTATGTTAAGAAAACTCGGAAAAAATTATATTTGACCTCAAATTTATAAATTCATAGAAAATACAAAAAAAAAATTGATATATTTAGGTACTGTTTATATATATTTTGCAACAATTTATAACAAAGGAGTATGGAATTAAAATATTTTTTTTCATTTGTTTGATTAACCATCTCTCTCT
>JABUQX010091009.1:0-27899 GCA_015478945.1 Trachelipus rathkii
AGAGAGAGGATATTTATAAATTATAATACGACAATATATAGATAATAAAATATGATTATATTATTAATATTTTTTTATGTCATTTCTGTATATAATATTATTTTTTTATATTATAAATGTATTTATTAAATTATATTAGTAAATCTATATATGTCCTTACATAATTTACACTTCATCAATTAAAGCTACTAATAGACTGAAACTCGCTTGCATTTATGAATTTATAAAATCTAATTTGCTTTCTTATATCTTCTTCTTTTGTAATAAAATATTCTTATAATTTTGTTTCCCAAAGTTTTATTTTTTCTAATTTCTTTTATTTTCTCTTATATACTTTTTGACCTTTTCAACTCTTATTTGTTGCCACATTAGTTCCGGCGTCTTTTTTTTATTTTTTCTCAGATCGACTGGCTCTTGCTCCCTCTACACTCCCCCTCCCTTTTGCTGCTTCCATTTTTACCCCGCCCTGGCCACGCGTACTCTTTGCTGCCAACCAGAGGCTACGTTTAGCTATAAAACCTACGCAATCTTTGAATCTTTCTCATTTTTCTCATCTTTTTTTTCATGAAATAGAACTGTTTATCGTATTCCGCATACCTCCACATACACTTCTTTTTTCTATTCTGCTTGTTGTCAGTTCTTAAGTTTCCTCACGGCGACCGAAGAGAGAAGGTAGGGTCGCCCGCCGGCAGCGCGGGGGGAGGTGGGCGAGCCGAGAGCGCGAGGGAGCAGCGAGCGTGGCGCGCGAGTGAGAGGAGCGATGTGTGTGGTTCTTTTCGGATCTTGTTATCTCCCACTTTTCAGCAATATCTACTGCTGTAAAGTTAAGAATCACAGCATTCACATACGTTTAGTAATGCTCTTATTACAGTTTCTTCCATGTTGGTGACTTATTCTCTCGTCCCCCTTTTGATTTTCATCCTCTCTATTTTTCATTAATATTTTACTTTTTCTTTCCTCTTTCTTTTTCCTTCTTTTCATCTCTTTTCTTTATCTTCTTTTTCTCTCTTCTGTTTCTGATTCTTGTTTCTTATTTAATCTTAATACATTTTCTCACTCCGAAAGATTCCCCTTTTACAACTTATACTACTAGTTATCTTCATCTAACTTCATTCTTGAGAGCAGCGCGCATTTTACTTAGCCTAGTCTGTGACGTCATGTTTTAAGTTACAATTTCAATACACATTATCTTGCCCCGAATATCCTACTACGGCCTGTTTCAGGTTACATGCATCTTTCTCATTCCATAAACCTGCGTAACCCTTAGCCAGCTCATTCACGCCCCCCACCTTCATCGTCAATATCTTACCTGAGCAACTTCCTGTTTATCACCCCCCCCACCACAAGCAACTGTTAAATGGCCTCCGTCACAATCATCTACGTAAAGTTCATTTGTCATGACCTACTGATGTTTGATGTATAACGGTTCTGTACCTACTGTTTCTACCCGACTCGTTAGTTATTTTGTAGGCCGAGTGCAGGGTCCCTGTGAACTGTTTTACACTTCCTCTACTGGACCTCACTTATCTCCTAACCTCCTCCCGTCACTGACGCTGAGTATAGTGTTGCACAATGCAATGGGGTTCCCTTTCATTGTGTCTTTCTTAGCTTTTTCCACCACGGCCCGACTAGTCAGGGTCTACTACTAAGCGCCTCACTATCTACGTTCATCCCCGGCTCACCCGCGCCGTTTTTTGTTCCCGTGCGCTTTCCCTTTTCTTGAGCCGTTTTATGGCCCGTAGGCGGGCCTTTCTATCCTATCGACTTTGTGATCCCTCTTGCTCTGATGCTAGGTAAACAGCATTATTTCTCTCTCTCTATTCTATCTTCATCTATTCTTAATAATTTTACATTCTCTCATTTTTACTATATTCATATACTTATCTATATATAACTACTATATATCTTCATCTTCTATTATATTTACTTATATATATATACTATCTATATCTATACTCTCTCTCTTCATATATCTCTCCTGTTTATAACTACCACGGAGCTTTGTTGAGAATACCTTTCACTCCCCTTTCAATATATACCGCCCGACCTTTCCTGACGACTAACCTACACCGGATAAATGTTTCTACCGCTGTGTTTGGGGCGCGAATGGCTAGATCCTTTATACTCCCCGCTACCATCTCTTCCTTTTTACTTTTGAGCCACCGGAAGTGTATTTCGGACGGTGGTCTCTTTGCTTATGGCAGTTCCAGCTGGGGCCTTCATGAGTCTATACACGTTGAGGTTTGTGTTTGTAACCGTTCGTCGACTTCCTATAGTTGCGTTACCCGTGTTGCTCATGAGGGCCGTAGATTCTAATCGGCGCACCTTTGCGGTTGTTAATTGATCACAGTCGGCGCACGTGCAAGGGAGAATTTATCCCATCACCTCTCCGCTCACCTTGCGACCCTCCATTTGTTTATCTATACTTCTTTTTTATCTCCGCTCTCCCGCGTTACACGTTCAGCTTTCACTATTTGTATCACCGTTTATACTACTCGATTGCGTTCTTTGTCATACTCTCATGCTCACTAAGCTTTTCTATTGGTATTGCTGACCTTTTTCTCCTCTCTTCTGTTTGGATTACCTTCATATTCGTTAACTCTCCCTCCTCACGTTTTTCCTCGCCGGTTGTTTATGTCTACAGGTTAACTCCACATTATCCCACAACCACAGTCATGCCGTACTCTCCCCTTCCTACCATACCCCCTCACCTTGTGCTGAGCTCCGAGCCCACCCCACCTCGTTCTCCAAAAATTCGGTATCTTTTTTTTCTGAGAAATTTCCGAAATACCTGTAAAAAACACCGGACCCTCACATTTTGCCCACTTGTTCAGCAAGACATATGAGGGACAATTGTACACTAAACAATCAAAAAAAACCTATTCACACAACCTTTATTATTTTTACATGGCCTATATTATTGGTCTCCCAGCTTTCCGAGTGTGCCACCCTATATACCCTTTTTCTCCGACTGCGATACAGCCCGAGCTTCATAATCTTTCCTTTGCCTTTTACCCCCTATTACTTATTTTTTTCCCCCTCCTCATCTTTGCTCCCCTCCTCCTTCCCTGAGCGCCTGCCTTCCTTTCACATACCCTTCTCCCTGTTTCTACCCCTTTAACTGCTACATAACTCCTCACAAGCGACCACCTCTTCTGTCCCAGCCCCACGACGCGCGCGAATCACGCTTCTGTCCCAACTGCCACCACTTTACCCTAGCTCAGCTCGAGCCTGTCGTTCAGTGATCCTTCTGACTTGCCTTTGCGTTCTTGGCCTGCTTTCTTTTTCTATTGTTCTTATCTTCTCTATTCTGTTCCTTTTTACATAGGTATATCGTTTTTACTTTACTTTTGCCCTTCCTCCTTTCCTCTGCCTCCATGGCCGTTTCCCGCCTCCACTCGCTCCTGCTCCCACCGCTGCCCACAGCTACCTCAGCTCGTCATGCCCGCAACATAGACGGGTCCACTCCTTCATCCACGAGCCCTCTACCCACATGAATATGCTGTGTTAGCGTTTGGGCCCGCTACACAATTGTCCTCTTACACGCTCCCTTAATTATTCTTTCTTTTGTAGAAAAACGGGCTCTTTTCGAAAGAGGGTCTCTGGACTTCGACAGAGCAATTAGCGCTGGGGCGTTTGCGCCTTCACGTATGCGGTTTGAATGTTTCAAAGGGTTCCAGATGAGACGTTCTGTGTTTGATGTCCAGATTTATAAAGCCTTTGCATAGATGCGTTTTGCCGTGCGCTAACCCGGTGTGGAAATGAGCCTTGGTATTTTCCACATCACCTTCCGCTACTTTTGCCACGCCCCTTCATTGTTTCTTTCTCATCCCTCTTCTGATCCTAACTTCCCACCTGTCAGTTTTCCTTTCATGTTCCTTCTCTGTCCTTTCATGCTTACTTCTTCTCTCTGCTCTTGTTTCCTACGGTCTTTCTCCTTTACCTCTCCCCCTCACTACTGTCAATTATACTTTTCACCTATTTCTGATCACTGCTCCCTCATTCCTGTATTTCCTCGTTGTCTGTTCGGATCTACGCTTTCCACCACCCTAAGTTGTTTAGCCCTCCACTCCATCGCCGCTTCTATGCTATGCTCCGACCTCCTCTCCTCCCTTCCTAATTCCATTTATCTTTTATTTTTTCATCGAATATCTTGCAACATCGACCAACATTTTATATCCTTTTTTTCCCTTGACTTGAGGTTTCCGTGCTCTTCGGTTCCTTATGCCCCACTTGATCATCTCCACGTCTTTCATCCCTTTCCATTTCTTCCTTTGTGAAATCTCTGTCCTATTTCCTCTCACGCTTATTTCAGGTAGTATCAGCACCTTAAATGATCCCTCTTTTCTTCCGACTTATGGTAACTCTCGCCCCACGTTACATCACCTCCTTTTCTTTGTCCTTTATCCTCCATCTCACTCACACATTTTTTTCTCTACCCATCATCTTTATTGCTCTCCATCCACCTTATACTCACAGCAATCGACTCCTTTATCCACTCGTTCTCCACCAATATTGTACTTCTTTCCTGCTCCTTCATAACTTCCTCTTAACGCGGTCCCATCCACATTCTCCGCACCCGCCGCACGCTACTGCTCTGCTATCCTGCCCCCATTTTCCCTCGCTAAGCGTCCCGACTGTTCCCCTCCGTCATTCCTTTACCTTTAATTTCTTTTTTACCTTTGACAATTTCTTTTTTCTTTGTTTTTCTTCTTTCTCATTGAGTAAACTAAACACTTTTTACTCGCACCAGGTTAGATTTTATTTCACAATTTCCTTTTTACCCACCACTAGGTGTCGTCTTCCTCAATGCACTATACCCCGTGGCGTCCCGCTCCTACGATGCCTCAAACAGAACCCCGATGTCTCGGAACTCAAGGCGGGCTCCCCTACTACTCATCTTGTCATCTGCTGTCTCTCTACCCTCTTTTCTAATTCTAGAGAAAACTATTATATTACAACTGTATCTATCTGCCTAATTTTTTGCCTGAGAAGTGCTAAAACGAAGTAGCGAGAAGTTAAGTGAACAAGAACTATAAGCTAAAGTACGTGAGAGCACTTGCATATAAATCAATTGAATGTGAACAAGATAAAACTGAGCAAATTTGGACGTAAATGAAGGATTCCTTTGTTAATAGTGCGAAATGCTTTTATTGTCCTAAAAAGTTTTTTTTTCTCTCTCTAATTATCCATTGTGTTGATATTACTTTCTGTCCCTCTCTTTTCACTTCTTCATGTACATTGTTCTCCTTACAGTTCTCTAACTTAGCCAATTTTGCTTTCAATAATGTTTTTCCATCATTAAAGCATAGTAACACTTCTTCTGGAATATGAGAGAAATCCGTGTGATCTCTAATGAGTATCCTCAACCTCTCCATTTTCAAATTCTTTACAGTGTAACTATCCCTTCGCAGTAAACTGGCAGCTTTTCCAGCTCTACTTACAATTTTTACCCCCATTTTTTCACTGAAATCTCTATTCTTTATCTTCACCTTTCACATATTTTAACATTAGAGATTATTTCTTCTGCCTCTCTAACTATTTCCTCATTTTCAACTTGTTCTTTTAGTCCTTTGTTTACACTTCTTTCTACTTTGTTTTCATCATCACTTTCTACATCCTCATCTTCACTTGATTCTTCCTTCTCATCTTTTTTGTGAATATGATGATACTTATTTCCTTGACTTTTCACATGTATAATTATTATTGATGATACTTTTCGCTCAACATTGTGAGAGTACCGACAACCCAGGATCCTTAAATGAGTATTGAGAGAAAAGTTAGCATTGAGATTATTTTGGAGAAGAGAGATTGTAGAAGTTGGGTGTTTAAAATGAATCTGAAATTGGCTTAGATCTGAAAGTCTCTCTGAGTTCTATCCACGATTGAACGGCGAGACGGTAGTATTATCAAAAATTCGAATATAACCTGCGAGTGCTATCAAAGATTATATGACGGAGAAGGCCTAATAGAGAAGTATACCTAGAGGGAGTAGAGATTAACATATGTACTTGATATATAATTCGAGTTATAATAGAAGAATTGAAGGGTCCGATCATCGGAAATATAAATACGAGTGGAATAGAAGTTAAGAGGTGGCAATAGGTTATGAAGATCATTAACTTATGAATGTAGATGGATGAATAGGAGAAGATAGAGTGTATCCAGAATATTAGTAGGAACAGAGCATCACATTCTGCACATGGCGCGAACTAAAAGTTAAAGTATCTATCCTCTCTTAAAGATGTTTTCTATATTACGCGACCGTATTTGTGGTCAAATTCGAAATCACATTATTGTCGAGAACAGAGAACGCTTATCTGAGTATATAAGCACAGGCAAGATTTCATCTAATGTTCCCAGACAGTTCAATCACAACTTACTTTGATTTATTATTATACGCAGCGGCCGATTTTATTGAGAAAGAAAGCTAGGATGTAGCGAGCGAGACCACATATAAACGTGAAAGAGTAATCATGTATCAGAGGTATAAGATGAGGAACAAATAACTTCGAACCACAAAGATTTCACCATATGATATCTGGGACGTTGGAGACCACAATAGGAGTTACCCAGGCCTGAGCCATGCATTGTTAGACACCGTAACACGTGCCCAATGAATTAGAATATTACTCGAACTATTCTTCGATTCAAATTCATGTTTCTTATTTTTAGCTGTGTCATTTCATAGATAGAATATGAGAAACAATCACGATTCGTAACTTCTTTTTCACTGAGCGGATACTTCACACGGATTAGTTTTTATAAACATCAACTCTGTTTGATGTCTATTTAATAAGGAAGAGAATCCCTTAAAAGACATTAGTCTATCGAATAAATGTTGAAAAATATTTTTCATATGGTACCCGCATCGTTAACTGGAACGGGATTTTAAGAGTTATAAATTTGTATTGGTTGAAATTTAGAAAAAAGCGTATTTTAGAAGTTAAATTTTTTCTGTGACTTATAGAAAAGGTTTTTCATCAAACCTAATATGCCTTGGAGATAATATGTCTAAGTCGCCACCTCGCAGTCTCCCGGTAGTTCCTTGAAGGAGCGTAAAAACCATAATCGTTTGATAGAAATGAATAATCCAGCTCAAGTAGACTAAAGTGCAACAGAGACAAGCGTATGGTGATATCGGAATGAGTTTATCCAGAATGTTATATTAGAAGTGAGTTTGAGAAGGGTTTTCAAAAAGATCTTAAATAGAATCATGCAAGTGAGGAGCTATCTCTATGGGCGAAGTTAGAAGGACAGAAGCGGCTTCCACATTTTTATCGGAAATAGGTTGGCACATGTACAAAGCTCCAATCACTGAGCAAGTGTCTAAGTATTGGATTATAGAGAATTATTATAGGTTGAACACCAGGGCCGAAAGATATTAGCCTTTTTCAGATTGGAGAGATAATAGCAACACAACTGAATAGATCGAATAAAGTTGAGGAAAAGTGCAAGATTTAACAAGAAGTTGCTAGTAGATGATAAGAGCCTTTTCGTCAGTAAGGAGAAACCAAGGATGGTTAGCGTTAGCCTTTCCTCCTTGATTGAAAGCCCGCTTTTGCTCGTCGAAGAGTATCCCTCAAACTGGTTCTTCTAAGATTAGATGAAAATTAGCTGAGAGTGATATGTGAGAATGATAGTAACTTTTCCACCCCCCGATAGGCACTGGTCTCTAGCCTGAAATGCCAGAGAACAAGCAGATTCGAACATTGGATTATGAGTGGAAAGAAAGATTGTAGTATGTTTAGATGAATGAGGAAAGAAGATGTTAGCTGAAGAAGAATGAACCTGCTCATCCCATCTAAGCGCATCAGCTCCATCCTTATCTTTTCTCAAATCTTATGTTGAAACACCTCCACTTCATTATTATTCCTTAACTTGAATGTCGCACAATATATGAGCAATCATCTAAGCAAACTTTTGGACCAAATCCGATACATTTAAGATCACTCTGATCTACATATTTTATCATGGTTGAGGAATCCAGTCACTTGACCTAGAAATTGTTACGCCTTGAACCTTTCAGAATAGATGTACTCCTTCATTTCCATTATAATAATACCTATTTCATATTTACAATTGATTAATCTTATTATTGTCAAATTTTTTTGTTGATTTGATTATTATATTTATTATTATGAGTATTTATTAATAATATACTATTATTCGAGGTTAATTATAACATATATATTATTTTTATAGGATGTAAGGAACAGGTCATATTAAATAAATTATAATTTTATTTGATTGATTTATATTTATGATATTAATTATTATATATTATATTTTTATTATTATTTATTATTTAATAGCCTAGAAATGAATTATTATTATTATGTAGACTTAAGGAATCAAAAATTTTTGATCGCTAAATTTATATAATTTCGGAGAGGTTGAAGCCACTGACCCCTTTGTCATACAAGCCTTATATAATATTATATTTTTATTTTATTTATATATATATATAGTAGTTATTTTCGTCTAATAGATATAATTAATTATATAAAATAATTAGTATAGTATTAATATAATATTAATATAGACAGTCAGAATATCTTATAATTATAATATATACTGTATCTACTAATACTTAAGAACCATATGAGTAATACTCTCCTATCTATACCTTTCTGCTTTTATAATATATTTACTATTTACTTCAAATTGCATAGTAATTTCAGGTGTTAAAATAATATGACTCATTTCTGAAATAAATGCTTAAAAATGCAGCACAAAAAAAAATGGGAATCATAGTTCATTGTTTGTCGCATCTAGTCATCTGCAAAATATTCTTATCATAAATCAGTAAATCGTGCTGCGCAAATCACTAATATATATATATATAAATATCGTTTATATCTATATATCTATATTAATTAATGTATAAAAATACAATATTTTATAGCTAAAATTGATGTCAATGTATGAATATATAAGAATAACACCTATACATCTTTGTTATATATATATATATATATAATTATTACTTATAATATATATTATATATATATATAATATATATATTTCCTTTCTATTACCATTAATAAATAAATATTTTATAGCTAAAGGAGTTAGTGTAATGTATGAATTATTATGTAAAATATATATTTTATATTATAATATAATAATTAATACAGTTATATAAAAGTTTAAAAATATATCAATATAAAATTTTATTATGTTTATTTTCTGTGAGTACTCCTAGTTTTTGGGTATATGAAGCCCATTATAGTGATTATAGTACATATATATATGTATATACGTGGTATTAATTATTTTATTTGAAGTGTGTGTGGTTATATAAGCCAGAGGTGGTATCGGAATATACATTTTCAATATTTGCAGATGTGATAATTTATTTTCAATATCCTGCAGGATACACGACAGAGATTAATTTTAAGAGTTAAGAGCTTTAACCTAATAATTCGCAAACCAGTAATTGCGCTTTCCAGCAAACAATCGATATAATAGCACTACCTAATAGAGGAACAAGTAAATTTATTTAAATTACCTTTAATTTCCAGTAATCATGTGTGCAATCCAAATTGCGTTATCCAGCGTTAACACAACCCCTTCTATTTGTATGAAAGTATGAATTAATAATTAAATTTCTGTTATATTTCTACAATAATTATAATGATGTAAAAAAATTTAACCTTAATAATTTTGTTTTTATTTGTTTTATTTATGCAAAATTTTATATCTATTTTTATGTTTTTTGTTTTTTATGTGGTTATATATTTATTTATTTCTATAATATCTATTAAATCTTTTTTTCACATTTTTTAAAATTTATTTAATAATATAAAAGATTATATTAATTGTGAAGCATTGTAAATTTAAAAGCAAAATTTTCTGAGCTCTTTCAGTAGCTAGTTTTGCTTCTCGAAGTTTTGTATTCTCATATTTGAGACCTGCTTCTATCTGAAAAGGAAAGGGCTCTCATAGCATACACGCTTGGTTCGAGGTGCATGTCCTAATTAAGTCCTGGTACGCAGTTCAGCCAGGTACACGCGAAAGGCTTGACTGTGTCGACGTCCACCAAGCTAGAGGCACTTATAGCATTCTGCCTCCTCAAACGTTTACGATTTTGATAACTATTCAAATCATAAATAAGACTCCTTTGACAGCTCTTGTACTTTGGTTTCTTCACTCACTGCTAGAAGGTAAATAGAATGATCAATTTAAGATTCAGCATATGCTTCTGTACCAGATGAGTACTTTGTGCTACATGTATCTGTTTGATTATGAATTATTTGTTCGTTATTGAAGAAGATTTTTTTAGCATCCGCATCAACTTGATTGCACAGAGGTCATACACTAAATAATGATCCTACATCTCTGCTGCAAGAGTGTGTCAATGAAACTCTGTTATTTGCACTTTCGGATCTTTGAAAATTTGCCATATTACCGTACTACTGTAATGAAGGTTGAAATTATGTTGCAGATTCTCCACGTCATTTTAGGGTTTTGTCATTTTTGAAACTTCCTGAGCGTAGGTATCAGTTTAGTGCAACTTTCAGCGCTGCAACCAGAGGTATAACGTTTGATAAACAAGATCTTCAGAGCCATAATATATCTTTATGTTTTACGTTTCAATTTATGGACCTTAAGTACGCACAATACAATTATTCAAAAGTGCATTGTCATCAGTCGTGAGGGGTTTCCACCTTTGAGTGTTAGTTTGAAACATAAAGAACCAGATATCTCATCATTTTAATTTCATTCATTCCTTCAAGTATTGAAGGCTACTGCATTTCATCAGTTGAATATCTTGCACAGACAGATGAAAGTTTGCGGTAAATTTAATCTTGATTGTATTTTTTTTCAAAATCAATTTTGTCCTTGATGTTTATGATTGAATGAGTAACAATCGCCTAGTACTTAATAAATTCTGAGGACGAGCCTCGTACTTTTGAGTTCTTTACATTTTTGAGCAATTTATGGCATATGTTCTTAACACAAGTCATGATATCTGAAGTTGCGCCAAACCCGATCCAAACACATCATTTACTTACAAGACATAATAAGTGTTTTTTTTATTCACTGATTAGAAGCTAGCATCACTTCACATACATACCAGTTTAGCTTGAGTCTTTTAAAATCTTCTACTTATACAGAAATGGACTAGTAAGTAACTGTCCTAGGATATTTCGCGCTGTATGACGACTACCGAAAAAAGGTTCTCTTATATAGCTTCAAAGTGTTTGCCTTCTTGAATAGTTTCCAATCAATTGCGTGATCAAGTGATAATGCTAACCAGAAAGACTCCGATTGTTTGTACATTTAGATCTATATATTCAGTGAATTGAGAGTTACTTTCACAGTCAGTGGAGTATATGATTGATGTTTTCCTTTATATTACAAGGACGAGAGGTTGTATTTCATGTCTATTATTCAATTCTCTAACAAATTAATCGCATCTGTTTTTAATTCGATACGTGAAAGATTATTCCATTGCTCTTCTGTGTGAGACAACTATCTTTCTACATGACTAAAAGTATAAGGGGCAATCTATAAATTTCTAAGAAAGATAACGTTATCCATAACGAAATCAAAATTATTTAATTTACTTTCAACAATCGCCATTAATGACTTTGTTCTTGTAAACTAATTTTCTTTCCCTTTTCTTTTCTTTTCAAATCTGCTTATAATTGTTTGTTGTATATATTTTATTTATTCTTTAAAAAGCTGGTAAACAAACAATTGTCTGTTCAGTTTTCAGTTTTGTCAAGATTCATTTTCTCTTTGTTGTAGTGCTCTTTAATATTTTTCGGTTGATGTTTGAATTTGCATAATGGCTGCTCAAGTACTCTTACATGCCCTTTTCGGAAGAAATTTATGAAAGTTGCAAACTGGCACTTGTGCCCAATCTATTTTGGTATAAACCCTTGGAGAATAATAATTGCCCACACTACATTTTCCTAGTATGTGTGGAGTCATATATTTATACCCAATGACCTTCTTCGAACAAAATTGTCACTCCCACGACTTCTTAAATAACGTGGTCAAACATGAATAATTAATTTATGCATTTTCATGTCAATTGTGACAGAATGAGTGTACAAATGTACAGCAAAAATCTTTTACAGCAAGCACAGTATCAGACTGAAATTTAAACACGAGGATATCATCAATATATATAAAAATGCTGGAATATAATATAATATTATTATATATGTATATATCTATATATAATATAATATATTATATATATATATATATATAGTATATATATATATATATATATATATATTTATATATAATATAATATTTATTATTCTATACTAAATATAATAATATTTATTGTAATAATATTATATTATATATATTTTTATATATAAGGTATATATATCTGTTATATTACTTATATATATATATAATATATATTATATATTATTATATAGTAAATATATATAAGTTTACTATAATATATATTTACCGTTATTAATAATGTATATTTAGTATATAACATTTTTACAAGTATTACAGATGTGTGTTTCACCGCTCACTGGAGGCGAGAGAGCTTATCAAGGAGTTGTTAGGGACATTAGGAATATAGAGACATAGTAAAAAGCCACATTGGTGCCTTTATCGGACTGTCCAGTACAACCCACTACAATACATGTTCATAATCGGTGCAAATCCACATATAGCAACCCTAATGCTTGTTCAATTTGTTGTAACTTACCAAATCCACACAATTTGGCTTAGTTCAAACAACTAATGAGATCACATCATAAATTATGAACCCAAACCACCACATGCATTAAATAAAGCGTAAGATACACACATGCCATCTAAAAATAACTGCTATAACTAAAAACTCGCCACCAATTTAGCTTCGTCAATATATTATATGATCCCAACCCATCCATAAACCAATCTAACCGTTTCTTAAATGTATGCCAATCGAGTCACCTCAACCACTCTCCTTGGCAGACTAATTCCAAAATTTAAACATCCCATCTGAAATCATGCTTTCTTTATACAAGAATGGCATGCTTTTCTTCTTAATTTTCTTATTATGCCCCGCTAGAGTCAACCTGTCCTATGTTCTTACTATCGAAAAATTTAATTGTGGGTCTCTTGTATATATCAATAGATATGTAAATATCTTGGTAGTCATTGTATCATGTCCCTCTCTGTAGAAATTCGCCTTTTAGCAGAAAAACATTCCTAACTCCTAGCTCTCCAATCATAGCCTCTTACCCTCAAACCCAGAAATCATCCTTGTTTGCTTCTAACGTTGCACCTCATCTAGCATTCTCTAAGTTTTCTTTAAAATAAAGGGGCTCCATAAACTTGTGCACAATACCTATTACTATGGTTCCGTAACATAGCATTAATACCAGTTTACTTATTACTTCCTTGCTCTTTTGTAAACACATTGCGATTTATTTATCCCCTAGTCATCTATTGAAGTATAACAGTTTATTCCAAACTATTGATTATGCTACTTTCAAATTACTGCTTATAATCACACCTCTAATATGATATTCTTGGATATCTCACAGACTCCTAATGCCACTCCCATTCATATGTAGTTAAATAACTTTTTTTTAGTAACCTAGAAATAAAAAACCTTACACTATTTACTAATTTAAAATATTTGCCACTTATCTGCCCACCCAAAGAAGTTTTAATTTAATGTCTTTTGAATCTTTATTGCATCCTGTTACTATATTCCTTAACTGAGGTGGCCACTTTCAGTCATCATCTGCGAGTAACATTAGAACCTTGCAATTAAGTCCGCTGGTCTAAATCACTTTATATCAATGAGTTGAACAATTAGTGGACCCAGCACATGAACCTCTGTGGGACACCACTCTCACTAATTTCTCCATGATGATTTATTCCCATTATAGTTGTACACACTGTTTCTATATCGCAACACTCTCATCCAACCATAGTACCTACTTCACATCACCTATTATACCTGAACATTGCAATTATCATTTTTCAATATCAGCGCTTATGTGGGACCTTTCAATCAAGTCTTTACCTAAAGTCTAAATAGCTCACAATAATCAAACTGATCTCATCTGCGGTCATTGCATGTCAGTTATAATGTAAGTCAATAATAATAAATGGCTTCAAAAAGGAAATTAGAATTCAAAACAGTTTGCGTAATAACAATATACGTGTTTATCATAAATTTGCTCTACTATTCCCGCTTAATCAGATTATCAACAATAACCTCACTATCGCAATCACGCAGATGAGCACAGAAGCGGGCTTTAAATGTGAGGTGGAGAATTAAATTGAGTAGGGAGTAACTAAATGAAGATGGATAGAGAATTCCCACAGTACAGAGTGGCAGGAAGAAGGAGGCACAGGCGAGCGATTACTAAGTTCTGGTAGTTGCTAATATCACATACAAACTCATGTGCCCAGACACACAAGTAGCACCTTTTGTGCTAAACAGGAGCCTCTCTAAATAGGAGGTGGCATCGCCGGTGGGAGAAGCTCTCCTCGAGCACTGCACGCTATCGAGTAACTATAGGTATATATAGCACCACCTCGCGTCCCAATAGATAGAGGGTCGTGAGCTAGAAAGAAACTACAGTTAATAGTCTTTTTTGGTATCTGAACTATCGACCCATCTATCCTACAAGCGGGTGAAACCTGAGCCCACCCCAGATATGAGAGCAGTTATCTCCATAACAAGGTAGGGGAGAATCAGTAACTGTTAGAGAAAAAAAATGATACGACAAGTCTTACACCCAATCTTCTCTAGTAGCAGACTGTATTGAGAACACGTATCCTAAATTTGAAGAGTTTCCAAACATTTTTTGTTATTTAGGGACAAGAGAATGTTCACTAGTTATGTCATTTACAGAGAAATATAGGAAACCCTGTCAGATATATTAGGTACTGAGAAGAAAAAAGAATGCTCTTTAGAGAGCGGTATGTTTGAAGAAGTTGAGTTTTTAAAGAATTGAATTTCAAGCAGAGTTGAGACGACCCCACCCTGATATTCTATCCAGTGTCCAGATCAGCGAGAGGAATAGAATCGGAAAGGTTAAGTACGAGAGGCAATTCTAGAATTAAAATAAGGAGCATAATGGTGATGAAGTTTGACAGAGGATTTAGAAGGAGGATTACATACGGCACTTACAATGAGTGAATTAAGTTGAATGTGCAAGGTGATAGAGTCATTATAGGAAAGTATGAATTAGGTACCTGAGAAGAAAAAACCTGGGGAACCCAAACTATTGACAGAAAACCGAGAAGAAGTAGCTCATATACACAACAGCAGATATTTGATAAGCGATTTGTAAACGAAAAACTAGACATAAGTAAGCACAGAGAAGAGGAGGAACCCAAAGGAGGGGAAATCTTGTAGAAGGCAGTGAGCGTGCCTATGATTTCACGGCAAATGCTGAATGATATGTCATACTGCGCGTCACAACGCAAGTCTTCCCGTAGTTCCTACAGATCGTGAAATCCATAATATTCGGTAAATAGGAAAGTAATAATCAACCAGTAGACCTACGATATCCGCCGAAAGCAGTACTGGCGATCGGAAGAAGAGAATGAATTCCAGATGGTCTAAGAAAATGAGAGTTTAAGAAGGGTTTTCAAATCTTAGATAGAAATATCAGGTGAGGCTATAGGTGCGATAGTTTAGAAGGATCAGAGCCCTTTCTTTTTTCGGAGAATATGGTTGGACATGTGGCAGAGCTTACCAACACTGAGAAAGTTGTTTATGTCTGATGCATAAGAATATAGTTGAACGAGGGGAGGGTGCCAGCTCGGAAGCACACTCCCAGCGTATCAAAAACTCGGGGATGTGAATGCCCATTCCTGGTGAGTTTTTTATTTATTACGGTTTGCGACCCGCTATTAATAATCGTATCATAAATAGATTCTCAGGAAGCCCATGCACAACCGATCTAAATGTAAATTACAAGCAAAACAATTAGGTACCATCCGTGGAGAGTGGAATAATCTGAGGAGAGGAATAAACACATAAATTCGTCCAGTTTTGAGTTAGATGAAAATAGAGGCCTGACAGTAGATTGGCCTTCATCAGTATGAGAGACGTTAGCAACCCAGCCATTATATCGAATAAGAAAAGGAGGAAAGAGCAGGATTTAAAGTTGTTACGAAGATGTTTTTTGGCAAGAGGCCAGAAGATTTATCAGTAGAGAACCACAGAGGTTAGCATTGAGCACCTTCTGTTTATGAAGCCCGACTTTGCTCGTCACTCGTAGAGTATCTTCTAGCACTAGCGAATTTCCTAGCTACCATGAAAATTAGTCCGAGAGTGATAGGATGAATCGTGAAATTTTTCGCGAGTACCAATTCGCACGTATAATTCCCGCTGTCTCTATCCTGAAGTGGCCCAGAGAACAGACGCCACGATCGAACCCATGATTATGAGGAGAGAAAGATTTTAGTTACGATTTTCATGAAGTTTAACCTGCCTCATTTCCGTCAACGATTACAGATTCCACCTTAGTGGCAGAGCCGAAGCGTCATCAGAGTCCAAAGCAGTCACTACAATTACAGTTAGCGTAGAAAGCGACGCATAAGACGCCTCCAATCACCTGATCATTGCCTAAAAGTGATAGGGATGTTTGGAGAAAATGGAGTCTGTTGGAGAAAATGTATTAAGTTAAAGAGATATAAGTGTGGTCAGATTTACAAATAGGAACGAAGGTATTTATATTTTATAGAGAAGGACTAGTAGTGAAACATAGGTCAAGTTGCAAATGAATTGGTTTGGGACGATCCGAATGTGTGTAGGTTCTTTGATTAGTTTGCTCCAGATCGTTAAGAAACTGAAAAATTAAGACTCCCCCCCACCTAAATCAGTATGAGAGGACGCCAACCATTCAGGTGTTGTGTACATTGAAATCCTAAATAGAGGACCTCAGATTGGATGAGAGGATGGTAACGAACTCTGGAGGAGAAACACTAAGAATATCAAGAAAGAGTGAAAGATTATGCCAAGAAAATATGTGTAAGAAGAATCACAAGTATATTGTAGTAGTAAGGAAAGAAGGATTTTGAGCCAAGAGCATCGAGTAGGAGATTACGAGATTCACGAGACGTGTTACAGGAAGTATTAATGTTTACATAGGCACACAACTCCACCCTTAGTCTATTTCCAGACGAGTACGAAAGGTATATTAGATACATTAACGAGTTAAGATGGTGAATTCTACACAACGTCATTCTTTGCCGCTGTGTAGAAGAGCGAAAAGGTTAGGGTTATAGTTAGAATAGGTCCGTATTTTAGATATCAACAGAAGAGCGGAAGTTAGATTTTTAAGCTCGCCGGTATATTGGTAAAGTAATAGATAAAGCCCGCGTCCTATGTGCAAAATGTGGCCATCTTTTCGACATCACACACACACACACACACATACACACTCTCTCACACACATTCGCGAGCGCAATCATAATGTAATATCCAAAGAAGAATCGAGATAAAAATTAATAAACTAAATCCTATAACTTTAAAAAATTTCAACATATATAAATATGAGATTAATAAGAAATATACTACTATATACTAAAAAAAACAAAACTAAAACCTAAACAACTTGCCATAATTTTCTTACTTAAATTTTATGTTTGTTCAGCTGAAAAGACAAATGAATTGGCAGCGATGACATGCTGAAAATTATTTTAAGAATACATCAAATATATTATAATAAACTATAAACCTACTATATGCTATATTCTACGTAAACCTAAAAATAACTTTGGGCTAAACATCTTCCTAAAATTTATTTAAAACTACAAAACGTAAAAAAAACAATGAAAACATAATTTCAACTCAAAATATATTTTTCATAACAGTGCTAACTTTAAACTATCGCAGAAATCGAACAAATCATTTATCTATTCAACTGTGTAGCAGTATTTTAAACGTATAACGGCACATTACAAAATTATGAAGTTTTAAGCGGCACGACACAATAATGAGGAGAGCGACACGTCAGACCAGCAATCAGGGAAATCATGAATACTATATAACTGCATTAATAAGATTTAAAGATTACCAACTTTCAACCGTGGAGCAATCTTCCTCAAGCAATCGTCCTAACTGCAACAGGCATTGGAATAACTATACTATATCTATTATGATTATATATAGTTATATTTATATATATTCATGTATACTATATTTATATATTATATATTATTAATTATTATATTTTATCCATAATAATATATTATGTACTTATATATACTTATTATATAATACTATATGTATATAGAGTTATTATATATAATATAATTATTTAATATATAATTTTTTTATAATATAAGATAATTAATACTATATTAGTGATGTACCAAGATACCAATTGGTATCGAGTATCATGGTTTGTTGTATATGGTGGTGCGAATTTTGAGGTTATTCGGTATCTGGTATTCTAGAGGAAATTTTGAGAGGATGCAGCTATCGGTAATCGGTATCTGGTAACACATTTTACCTTTTAACCGGTTATACCACATCATTTTGCGTTCTTTTATAATTGATTCGATATATATATGAGTTATAATTTATATATTATTATATATATAATTATATTATATTATATGTTATATATTATATATATATGTATATGATTATAATATGGCCGATGAGGGAAGTTACGCTAGGGCTCAAACGAATCCGACGGTGAGGTACCTCTCTCCGCTTTTTCTTGAAGATAAAAAGTCGATGAATAGAAGAGTACTAAAGTCAATTTATAGGAGATTTCACAGATGTTAGGTTTTTGTGATGTTCGAAGATAATGGTTTGAAGGTCTATGTCAGATCACAGCAAAACCATATAACAACATCAGGGGTCAATAGCGGGAGCCAGGATTTAGATGTTTTCTCCGTAATCGTGGAGGAAATCTGTCATTTAAGAGAACCGTCGGCCTGCTTGACTTGTAGACTATCTGAGAAGGATTGTATCTGTTTAATAATAACAATATTGTTAATATATTATGCAATGTCATCCCTGATGTTCAGTTTGAAGATCAGTTGTAAGTTATAATATTACATACTAAATACAAGTTAGTTACTTTGCACAGAGTTTTGACTAGAAATATAAAACCAAGGTGTCACTGCATATCAGGTTTGACTGAAAATATTTAGATATTGACGGATTCTATACTAAAATTATTTTTTTTATAGAGCTCAGATCAGAATAGATGAGATAATATACAATCATAAGTAAACAATACAAGGATTAATGATACCAATATTATCCAAAAAAAGTTAATCTTTAATAGGTTTATATCCAGAAATTATCAGTATTAATTATTGGTGTAAGGAAGAAGACAGGTTTTAAACAAACTCATTATTCCACTATATAAATATTTTAAGAGGCGTAGATGTAATTTATTATAAAATGAAAAGTTATTGACAAATTTTAATTAAGTGTACGATCAAATTCACAGAACAAGAAAATATAATACACTAATGCTATATATCACAAATATTGATTATTTATTCTTAAAATTTCAGATTCGAGAGTGGAACAAAAGTTAAGTTCCCAAATATTGCTCAATGTTGAAGTTAAGGTAAGTATAGGAAATCCGAGGCTGGACAACAATATAATTTGATACTTAGCTTTTTGAAATTTAATGAACTAATAGTTGTTCCTTTGAGTTTAAATTGATTTTCTAAGATGACCCAGGTATTTAGAAAATGGTATTTGAAGCCTGTTTTTAGAACCTGGTACTAGAACCTGGTACTAGGACTACAGTGTTTTTTTTTAAAAAAAAGCTTTTACCTTATTCTTTATTGTATATTTATCCTATTATCATATCACATTGTACATTCACCACATTATACAGTCATTGCTTAAACTCAACTCTAAATTTCTCACAAAGGGCTGGAGTTCCTATGAACAAAAAAGTTAAACTTCATTGAAGTAGTTCTTTTATAATTTAAGTAAGACTGTAAAGTAAGAGTTTAAATTTGATGATTATTATTATTAATCATAATTATTTATAAGATTAAATCATAAAAGTTAACATCATATAATAATAAAAGACTAAGATCTCTTATAATTGCCAGTGTCTAATTCTCTCCACTAACAACTTCAATTCCGAAATAAAGTTCACAAGCTTTTCACAGTAATGGGGTGATATTACGTTTCTGTGATTAAAAAATTACTGCAGATATGCTATAAATATATAACAAACTAAACAGAAAGGAAACTAATATTATTATACTACTGCAAAGTTCACAGGTTTTTCCAAAATAAATTGAAGCATAACACTTAAAACTACACACCACATGGGGAGATTTATAACCCACATGGTGTATTATCCATTTTACTTTGAGATTAGGAGTGTTTCTGCTATGTTTAATTTCTAACACTAATAAAACACAACGTAACAATATCCCCCTTATACGTCCTCTCCCCACTTACGTTAAAACCTCCCACCGTTCCATTGATCACACTAGTTCAGAGAACGGGAGTGTCGATGCAAAGGGTAGTACAGACAGTATGAGAAGAGATACTAACAGGGAGCGTCATTAATATTATATACAATAGCAAATCCAATGCGTATCAAAACAGATATATTTACATTATGGATTTACATATTGGATCGTTGTTTCTAAAGAAGAAAGATCTAGCAAAAGGAAATTCTTTGCATATATCTCAGAACTCTTGAAGTTCTCCAACAATATTGAATGTCATCTCCGTTATTCTCATTCAAAATCCCTCCACCTTTTGGATTCCGTTCCATTGCCATATTACTCAAACTGTACGCAGACAAGTTAGAATCTGGGGATACCGCGCTGGTTTCAGGTTATTTTATGACCCAGATAACAGTACCGCCAGATATATATGATACCTGAAGCTAGTTTAAGTATTTGAGACCTAGGTAAATTTGAGAAGCTAGTTGATAATTAGAGATAATTTAGGTAAAGTAAAGACGAGTTAACATGCAGCAATTGAAAACCGTATACTACTATTGGAGGTTAGATAATTTACAGTATTTATCTCGATAATATATTACAGTAGTGTTTAGATGGAGCAGTTGAACTAACTATTATATTCCGCCCTGTCGTATAATTATAGCTTTTCTGATTGATTGCAGATAGGTTCATATGAAAGGCTCCCTCCCGATACAGGATAATTATACATTGATGTAATGATTATTAATTTGAGCATAGGGGAAAATATAGACATTCGATGGGTAACCGTGTACAAAAAAACTCATTTAAGGAACAGAAACGAACAACAGTTGAACGAGAAATATTCACAAGACTAAGAGAACGGGTAAATATCGAAGAAAATAATATAATCAATGTTGAAAATTATAGACCAAAAATGATCAATATTAAGAAGATTATCTATTAGTAAATGAATGGAGATTATATAAGATAATTAGATACCACAAAATAAATAACTGAACGAGAAAATATGAAAAGGTAATTAGTAGAGATAAATATTTAGGATAAATCTCAATTATCTATATTCACTAATTAAAAAACCAAGGGATAATATTTTTCACAACCTAAATAGTATATATTAAATACATAAGGAAGAACTTTTGTATGGACACTAGATGTATTCGTACTTATTTTCCCAATTCTATTTGTGTGCAAATCTTTGATTTCTACTTAAATATGAGTACGTGCAAATAATTACAGACCAGTTTGTACCAGTAAAGGATTTCATACCATTTATAATTCTCTTTCATTCCTGCGCTTTATGGAGACAAATTTGCCTTATTATCTATTGGTTTAAAAAAATAGAACCTTTGAGCCTTACTTCATGCCCTTGATAATCATCCATCGAAGTTAAATTACTTTCACAGATATAATTAGGTATACACCAATGATAATTTTGGTTCCAAATGTTTTGAAAAATTTAGAGGAATATTCCTCAACACGTATAAAATAGATTGTCTGGACAAACGTCCTTAGAAAAAGTTGCAAGATATTTCTTAAAAGTTAAAGTTATATAGTTTTCTAATTAATACAGGTTCAGTTTCAAAACTTAATTATTCCGATTATTATATAGATTAATTGTTTAGTATACATATGAAGAGCGGTAAGAATTTGTGAGAAAATGTTACTATTCTTACACATTATATTCGTTTCATATTTTAAGTATCATTCCCTAAAACTTATTAACCTACATTCAGCTTTTTTTACCATTCTGGATCTTATAAAGTCCAGTAATTATCAGTTTGAAATTCTTCGCATCTGATAATGAAGACATACTTATTTCTGTTCCATGTATATTTTGGGTTATTTCCCTTCTATAAGGACTTGCACTGCCTGAGATTAAAACATGTGGAATCGTTGAGCAACCGTGTCCACTAATTCTTTTTACTCAGATTAATCCATTTCCAGGGAGACAGTTCAGGATCGTCACCAAATATTTCAGTATAAATTTTGGCTAGTAGAAAAATTTAGGCATTACTTCACACCCATCCGTATCGCGCTATATTAATAGAGTTGATTCTAAAAATTCGTTGCTTTTTTGTTATTGAATAAAGCGTAAATGCCATAATTTAATCATTGAATAAAGGAAAACGGCGAATATAAGAAAAGGATATAACTTTATATAGAAGTTAATTTTTCTTAAGAAGGATTGATCAGGCTTTTGTTCCCAATAAAGAATTTTACATCTGATGATTTGCGTAATATTTATTTACCATTAAAGATTGATCTTGAAGTAATTTTTTTCAAGATAACATTCGTCACTAAAAAGGCTTACAACACACCGGGGCTACAATCATGGGTCTAAAATTTACGTTACTTTAAAACTGCAACTCCTTCATGCAGGCGGTTCGTTAAGAGCCCATATATTATTAGTTTTGAGACATCCGATCCATTAAAGTTGTGAGACTCGAGGGATATGACCAAAACAGTAGATTCTTACTAATATACCGCCCAGCGGCATAGTCATGCTCCTGCACGGCTGACCCCATGTTGATTTCGGTTAGGTATTTGTCTTATTATGAGTTCTCGAAATATAAGACGACCATTCAGAGGATCCTATGGCCAAAGCAAACCAGAGGTCGAATTTTTGAGAGAAAATGTTAATTTGAAAATATCTAATTCAAGGAAGTTATTCCAATCAATTTCTTGCCAAAAGCAATCAAATATATATGGTTACATCACACTACCACCTGCATATAATCTTGCTCAATCTTCTACACTAATGCATGAACTAATATACCATACTCACATTAGGTAATCACATGTACATGTATTAAACTAGGTCACTGATCGAAAAAATGTAAGTAGAATAAAAACAACAATAATAACCTTCTCTATTTCTCAATTGTACTATTTGATTGGGAAAATCAGAAGTAACATTATATACAAAATCCTACAATTAAAAATATTGAAACAAATTTAAATTTATAAAATTTTGCATATGATTAAGATTAATAAATTATAAGGTAAATTACCGAGTGTATTACCACTTTAAAACTTTTCCATAGTCAGAGTAATTATCAGCTTTGGATAAATATCCATATGAATTTGTCATGTGACGAAATTCCACCTGGTACAGAGAACCTGCATTTAATACGTAAGACCTTTTTTATTAGTTTAAATAGGTAATAATTACCTTCTATTTCGGAATTCATTAACAATTTCTAAGAAGTCTTTTTCCTTGATTATTCATCTTATTCACCTAGCATATAGTTCTCCTCAATTACTATCCTATAGTCTACTAACAATTGCGAAGATAGAGAATATAGTCTATCAATCATTAACACAGTATTGCTGATTGAACATTAGAACCCTCCCATATCTCATATCTTCAGACCCAGGAAAAATCTGTTAATACGTCATAGTTTTGAAGCTCTCCCACTCCTCAAAACCTGTCACTTGATATCACAGAAAGCTCTGAGATATGGAGCCGGAGAACTAAGTAGATATTATGTATTCATCACTAGGCTACCATATTTATTATACAGTTCACAAAATAATATAGATATCATATTTTTTATATTATTTTGAAGTATAACTATTTATATCATATATTATCTATGTAATACCCATTATTAGTTCTTTTGTGATGCGTACCATGGCGGTTTGTATAACGATGAATACTCGCGAGCTATATAACTAGAACTCCGTTTAGACTTTAATCTTCAATGTTGAATTTAGGGATCGTCTTAGAGTTCTAAATTTGTTGTGAAAATGAAAAGACCCAAATTTAGAGTTAAAATTTTTTATTAACAGGTTTTCACTAATGATATTTGGTAATATACAAATATTCGAATTTCGATTAAAAGTCCATTTTAAGAACAACCCTAAACATTATAAAGTTCTTCCTTTTCCGTACCTGCTTTTTGTAATTGTATAATGTCTGATGATAGCATAAGTTCTTTTTCTTTCAAATGCCTTGAAATACGTTAAAAACCAATATTTTAAGAATTACCAATGCCAGTTCAGAGGTTCGATTCACTGAAAAATCGTAAATTTTAAAATTTTAATTCCTGTATTGGGTGAAAATTTAAGAAAAGCGAAATATAGGAAGTTAAATTTTGTCATACTAACAGTTTTATGAAATTATAGTAATATTTGCTATATTAATTGTTATATTGAAATTTCATTAAAAAACAGTTTTAGACACCTAAACTATTAATTATTCGCAGGTGTCAGGTTTTGTACACAGAATAGCAATTTCAATACCGATTATTTTTTGTTTTCAAAAAAATGCTGAAATCGAATTGGTAATTTTAAGTAATCGTGCATGACATATTTTGTATTTTGACTTTATGAATAGTTCTTTGAGAGTTCTAAATTTGTATGTGAAAATTTAAGCAAAGCGTTAAATTTAAAAGTTAAACTTTTTTGTATTAAAACAGGTTTTCACAATTAAATAGAAATATTTGGTATCTAAAAACAAATTTGAAATTATCATTAAAAAAGCGTCCAAATCTTAAGACACCTCAAAACATAATAATTCTCTTTTTCTGCTTGTTGCCATTTCCTTTTCGATCATCATTTCTTTTTTCATTCTGAAGTCCCGGTCTCAAAAGAAAACTCATTTTCAGATTCACCAAAAATTCTCAATGATTGAATTAGAATCGTCACTTCTTAAGAGTTCTTAGTAATTTGTAATGTTGAGAAATTTAACTCGGAAGAAAAGACTTAATTTTTTTATCAACAGGTTTTCAGAACTAATTGGAAATATTTGGTAATATATAAAAATATTGCAGATTTCATTAAAAACGTCCAATTAAACAGACACCTAAATAAACACAATTGATTTTCTCTTTTCTTTTTTTGAAACATCTTAATTTTAATAATAACAAAGTTCTTTGTTAAATGCTTGAAAATACCGTTAAAAACCTCAATTTTAAGACTTTTGAAATCTTCAAATGTTGAAATTTAGAAAAATCGTACTTTAAGAGTTCTAAAATTTGTAATGTGAAAATTTAAGATAAGCGGTAATTTCGTAGGAAGTTAGTGAACGGAGAATATTACGGATTTTTATTAAAACAGGTTTTTCCCAACTAATGGAACTTTGGGTATATTTGAAATTTCAATTAAACGTTGGAGCTTAAGACAACTAAACTATTAATAAATTCACTTTTCTGCTTTTGAAATAGCATTTTCAATGAAACAACATATTTTTTCAAATGCGCTGACAAATACCGTTAAACCTCATTTTAGATAAAAAAATACCATAATTTTCAAAATGTTGAAATTTAGGCAAAATCGTTTTTTAAGAGTTTATAAATTGTATTTTGAAATTTTAAGGAAAAGCGTAATTTAGAGTTAAAAATATTAAAACATGCTAATAATACTAATTGAAATATTTATATATATACAATATTGAATTGTCATTAAAACTCATTTTAAAGACCCCTAAATAGACAATTAATATCTTCTCTTTTCTGCTTTTGAAATTGTTTTCAATGAAACGCATTATTTTTTTCCAGTGTTGCCACTGTTAACTCAGGGAGGAGGTTTGAAATGCGTTTCAAATGTTTTAGAAAATTTAAGGAAAAATGTACTTTAAAGAAGTTCTAAATGTTGTAATGTGAAAATTAGAAAATCATTAATTTTGAAGTTAAATTTTTTTATTAAAAGGTTTTCAAAACTAATGAACTATTTGGTATATAAAATATTGAAATTTCATTAAAAAACGTCATTTAAGACATCTTTAAACTATTAATAATCCATTTTAGCTTTTTTGAATTGGGCATTTCAATGAAACCAATTATTTTTTCAAATGCTGAAATCCCTTTAAATTATAATTTTGAATTACAAATAATTTCAATGTTGAAATTTAGGAAAATCGTACTTTTTAAGAGTTCTACCATTTCGTAATTGAAAATTTAAGAAAAAGGGTATTTTAGAAGTTAAAATATTTTATTACAACAGGTTTTTCACACTGAAATGAAATATTTTTGGTATATAAACAAGTATTCAAACGTGTTTTTTCAAATTTCTTTTAAGACAATAAAAAACTAGTTAATAATTCGCTTTTCTGCTTTTTGAAATTGCCATTTCAATGCAACACATTATTTTAAATGCCGCTGAAAATAACCGTTACAAACTCAATTTTAAGAATTACAATAATTTAAATGTTGGAAAATTTAGCAAAATGTACTTTTTAAAGAGTTCTCTACTTTGTAGTGAAATTAGCAAAAGCGTATTTTAGAAGTTAAAATTTTTTATTAAAACAGGTTTTCACAAGTATTGAAATATTGGTACAATAAAAAATATTGAATCTTAAAAAATTGATTTAAGGACACCTAAACAATTAATAAATTTTTTTCCTGAGTGTTGTAAGTTGCATTTCAAGGAAACACATTAATTTTTCAAAATGCTAGAGAATTACCTCGTTAAACTCATTTTAAATTTAACAAAATAATTTACAATGTTTTGTTATATGAAAGGAAATCGTAACTTTTAAGATTTCTAAATTTTTAATGTGAAAATATAAATATTATTTTAGAGTTAAAATTTTTATTAAAACCAGGTTTTCCACAACTAATGAAATATTTGTATATTGAAATTTCATTCAAAACTCAATTTAAGACACCTAAACTATTTATAAATTCGCTTTTCGAAATTTTTTCAAAATTAATTGAACCATTATTTTTTTTCAAATGCTCGAAAAATACCGTTAAACTCAATTTTAAGATTTACCAAATAATTTCAAATGTTGAAATTTAGGAAAAATCGTACTTTTAAGAGTTCTAAATTTGTAATGTGAAAATTTAAGAAAAAGCGTAATTTTAGAAGTTAAATTTTTTATATTAAAACATTTTTTCACAACTTAATGAAATATTATTATATAAAAAAATTTGAAATTTCATTAAAACACGTCATTTTAGGTATCAATAATATCTTTTTCTGCTTTTTTGAAATTGTATTTAAATGAAACATTATTATTTTCAAATGCGAAAATACCGTTAAAAACTTCATTTTAAATTAACCCAATGCACATTTAATGTTGAAATTTTAGGAAAAATCGTACTTTTAAGAGTTTCTAAATTTGTATGTGAAAATTTAAGAAACCGTATTTTAGAAGTTAATTTTTATTAACAGTTTTCAAAACTAATGAAATTTTGGTATATAAAACAATATTGAATTTCATTAACAGAAACGTCATAATTTAAGACACTCCTATTTATCAATTCGCTTTTTCAGCTTTTTGAAATTGCAATCCAAAGAACACATTATTTTTTCAATGCTGAAAATACCATACCACTCAATTTTAAGAATTACCCAATATTTCAAAATGTTAATTTAGAAAAATCGTAACTTTTAAGAGTTCTAATTTGTATGGGTGAATTTAAGGCAAAATAAGCGTAAATTTTTAAGAAGTTATTGTTTTTATTAACAGTTCACAAGTATGCTATTTGGTGATATAAACAATATTTGAAATTTCATTTAAACGTATTTTAAACCCTAAACATTAATAATTCTCTTTT
>JABUQX010091010.1:15000-24280 GCA_015478945.1 Trachelipus rathkii
TAACAACGCACGGGAAGTAACTCGTACACACGGCTTCACAAATTATTTTGTATTATATTTTGACAAACAATTAACTTGAAATGAAAATGTTAAATATATTAAAAGTAAAGCAGAGATATCCATATTTTGTTTCCAGCTTAACTATAATATACAAATTATAGTTATCTTAAACATTTATATCGAAACCTCATACAAGGGTTGTTATTTTTACAATTTATTTTTGTCTATTAATAATAATAGATAAATGTTATCACTTTATAATGTATTAAAATTTATGTATTAATTACCGAGTTGAATGTCAGACAAATTTATTCCATTTAGATTCCAGGACTGCTTTAAAGTTCTCAAACACTGAATTTAATAACAATAAAGGATTGCAATTAATGACAAGCATAGATGTCTAATATAAGTTGTTTAGCCTCAGTCTCTGATTCAATTCAAAATTGGTCTAACAAGTATGAGTGTGGTAGACGAGAACAAACTGATTTCGATAGACATTCATTGACTTTTAATTGCAGTTATTCAACCCTTTGAGGAAATTCCAATCAACTGCTATATCTGTTCTTCAAGAATTTAACTAGAACATATTTTTATTGTTCTATTTTTGATCATCAGAAAAATAACACGGAAATTTGTTTTATTATTACTTTAGACTTTATATTCTTGCTTGAACCTATAGTGAATTTTAATGAAAAGTTCAATAGTTGAGGCATTTATAGAGGATTGTGAACGATATGCAGAAGGAAGCTCAGTTTAGGTAATAGTTATCACAAGTCAGACTTGGTTGCAGTTTGGAACTAAGAATTCTTAGAAGGTCATGTTCAAGGACCCTACTACAAGTATTATTAACAGACCAAATGGATTATACACCACTATCGTTGCGAGGTTGAAAAGTTGGTGTAAGGAGGGAAAGGAAAGCGAGCAAATAGACTTGCATAAAAAAGAGTTTTGGAGGTTAGAAATGCGAAAAATGAAAAGTGATGAGTTCGCATTAGAGGGTTTAATACCCACTTATCGAGGCAGCCACTAAGGAGGTGAGATCTAGGATATCAGCAAGATTTATTAAAGAAACAATTTGTAAATATGTTTACGCGATAATAGGCATATATGAGATCTCTATAAATAAGGATGGAAGCCTCTGAGATAGGATATGCGCTTAAAGTAAGGTGAATAAGATGTACTGGACCTGGTCACTTAAAGGAAGAAGACCAATTTGGAGGCGTACCAGGAGGTAGGATCAATTAGGATGAGGGCATACCCAAATATGTTGTGCCTACACTTTAAAGTGAAAGGCCAACAGAAAAAGTACCTATGCAGACAAGTACGCTTTTGGTGAATGCCAGTAATTATCAAGAAACAATCAATGGAATATAACCACGCGCACAATAATAATAAGATATGATAGTGAGGTAAAAAAGGTGCTACTGGTGCAACACTTTAAAAGAGAGTGTCGAAAATATAACGGATGGTGCTTAGGATGTGGAAGCAATGAACATCGGACAGGGGAATGTGGATGAAGAAGAGGGTTTAGACAACAGGAACAAAGTTTCAGAAGACAAGATCAACAGAACATGGGCGGACAAGGGCAAAATAATGGAAGATCCTTCGAAAAAAATGCTTCTTGTGTGAAGAAATAGGCCATTGGAGGGAAACATGTCCCTTAAAGAAAGAAATGGCAGAATGGATAAAAAGGATGAAAACACAAGCAACTTCGGGAAACGATGGAGCTCCGTCGGCACCGGGAACGAGCAGGAGCGAAGCCCCAAAATAGACCACCGTTTAGGAACCAGCCCGGCTATTCAAGGTGATGCAGTATTGGATCCGGAGGCAGAGGAGTTTATAAGCAGGTAAGCAGGAAACCTGAGGATATTGAGGATGCCTTACCACAACTGGTACCTAGGAGAAGAGGAACAAATACAGTGGGTACTACAACTGGGATATACCATGCCATAAGTAGGACATCCATTGAAGGTAAGCAAGGCATTAACATAACACCTTTATTAAAATTTATTGTGAAATTAAATAATGTAGAAATGCCAGCTATTATTGACTCAGGATCGCAATATTGTATCATAGGACAAGAACAGTTCAAAAGCGATCATAAATCTCGAATGTTTAAAAAAGGTAATGAGGTTAGTGAGATAGGCGACCCGAATAAATGGTTGTGGAATCCACCCCAAACGCAAAATTAAGGATTCAATTGAGGAACATCAATTATGGTTCGGCGCAGATTTCATTGTGGTTGAAAGGCTAAAAGAAGGTACAATTCTAGGAATGCCATTTTTGATTCAGAATAAAATTAAAATTGATGTAAGGGATGGTTCTTTCACAAGATGTGGTGAACAAAACACAAAGAAACAGGTCTACTTTTCAGAAAGGTCTGGGAATTGTGTAAGGACTGTAATATCCTTGCCAGTGCATACTACAGAAGAAGTTACAATTACGATAAATGATTGGGTTCCAGTAAAGGCAGGTTGGACTTCAAACCAGATTAAGCCCAGAGAAGGAAGGTACTATGATATGAAACCAGAAGAACTATTGGTCGAAGTTGAAGAAAATAGTCGAAGAGGTTATAATAAACGATTTAAAATACTACCAGGATTGGTAAAATGGAACACAAAAGAAGGTATTATATTAATCAGGAAACTTGTACCAGGACAATTAAGATTGGGAAAAGGAAAAAATAGGAATAGCCCATCTAATATTGGATGAAGAGGACCTCCAAAAATATGACAACAGAGGATATACAGTTAACACAATGGTACAAGGAACAGGAAGACAAGGAACCATTGAGGCGAAGATTGACAGCAAGAAAGTTGGAAAAGGAAATTACATTCATGAAAGAATTAACACAGGAACAGCAAAAGGAAACAATAGAAGTACTATATAGGCAAAAGGGAGTATTTAGCAAAAGTGAGCTCAGACGTAACCATGAACACATCTATGACACCCTATAGGATTTCTAGCTACAGCGACTATAAGCCAAACCACATCTTAATCAAAGGGCGAGAAGCTTCGATCAACACGGACAAAACGATAGAAATCGAAAATAACAGGTTCAGGACTATGTGTTCCTAAAGGATATTGCTCGGATGCCAACCATGTGCTGCTGATGGAGCTCTCCAGTGGTACCTGTTAGTTAGAAAGAAGGATGAGACACTTCGTCTATAGATAGGCGTATAGGCGCATAAATTTAGGTTGACAGATAGCAGACAGGTTTCCCATGGCTCAATATACGAAATACAATCTCCTCTCTTATGTCTATGGGGTGAAATTATTATTCTTGCCTAGACTTAGTGAAAGGGTACTATCAGATGCAACTAAGAAGAGGATAGTAAGGATTTCACTGCATTTTCTACCGTTAGTGGGGCAGTACAGATTCAAAAGGCTAAGTTTCGGGTTAACAATAAGATTGGACCAGTCAGCAATTCCAGAGGGAAATGCTTAGAGGATACTGAAGGATTCAGGCCGGACAAGGTAGTAGTATCATTGTCGATAATTGTCCCTCTGGATATCAACAGGATTTTTAAGGAACATCTACTGCTGATTGAACAGGTTCTACAACGGTTCTCCGAAACCAACGTCAAAATTAAAATCAGCAAGTGTAGCTTGGGTTTCGAAAAAGGAAATTAAATTTTTAGGACATATTTTCAGTAGGACTGGAATAAGGAAGTTCCAGAAATTTTATGGACCCAGGTATGATAGTTGGAAAGGACCAAATAACGATAGGAGAACTAGTCGGTACCTAGGAATGAATAAACTGTCCAGGTAAGTTTTATTAAAAAGCTTGTACGGGAGTGGCAGCACCTCTTAGTGCTTTAACAAGAGGAAAAAGGAAGGATAAAATCGAAAATGGTAACAGAAGTAAAGGAATTTCAGGTTTTGAATAAGTGACTCTATTGCAACAACTGAATGGCATTTCCGGATTTCACAGAAGGCAGTGCAATTTTAAAACTCTCTGTAGATGCAAGTGGATTTGGTATGGGTGCAGGTTTATGTCAGGAACAAGAAAAGGAAAGAAGAGTAATAGCATATAACTCTCATTCATTCGATGCATGTGAAAGAAGAACATCTACCATAGAAAGGGAATGTTGGCTATCAGGGTGGGGAATCAAAGAGTTTCCGTCCATTCTTGTTAGGTCAGGAGTTTATATTATCTATCAGACCTTTGCGTTTTAATGCTATCCTCGTTACAATCAAGTTAGTGTACCCAAGTTGCACACTAAAGTGGTCTTTGGCACGATTGCTAAGGTCGTATTTCTTCTTTCAAATGCTTTTTTTGCCAGGAAAGGACAACGGGAAAAGGACAACGTCTTTGCCGACACATGGTCCCGTTGCCAAAGGAAACCCGAGGAAGAAATCAATAGCTTATAAAATCTAGAGGTCTCTCCATATATATAAAGCGTTTAGAGGTAATTTTAACAGGTTCGTACCATAAGGTAGGTGCAGATTTCCCTGTTTTTGAGTTTACAGGAAGTTTTTAAATGGGAACAATTACAGAAGAAGGACCACCAGGAATTGAGGAAGAGTCAAATCTTACTAAGAGGTCTTGTTAAACAATAGGAAGATGTATGGGGGAGGAAAAAATCAGTAAATCAATTATAAATAATTTAGAAAATACTATCAGCATTTCAGGTGAGGGAGCAATCCCAGAGGTATTACTATAGCAGCTAGTGTATTGAATTTAACTTAAGGCTTGGCTGGTAAAAAATCATGGACTTGTTGCTAATGTTTATTTATCATGGGACCCAAAGCAAGGAATTGCAGAGGTTTAAAGGACATTCTACATTACACGTATTAGGAGGAACTCATTTTAATCCATTAAAGGATAATGGTATGTTTCAGGTAAACAAGGATGACACGATAATAGACGAATTGGCAGTTGAGGAACAAGAGGTACCATCTGAGGAAGAAAATGGAAAATACATGGACAGTGAAGAAAGTGAGGAAGAAAACTTATTAGAACACCCACCAGAAGAGGGACTAGGGGTAAACTTATTAATGAAGGAAAGAGGACACCGGTCTCGGTTAAGTTGCAACCATAAGATAACAGGAGTTGCATGGCAGGACATTTCTATTGGTGAAACATCTAGGTGTGCCTTTTTAGATACAGGATCTGTTATCAGTTTAGTTCAGGAAACTGTTATCAAGGAGTTAGAACCATTTGGACATATTTTAAGGAAATGGAATGTGGATATCACATTAAACGGGATCACCACCAAAATTGTTGAATGCACAACAACGGTAGCTATCAGGATAGACACACGCTACAGGAAGACAATATTACCATTGGTAGTTGTTAAGGATGGGTTCATTCCGGCATGTTTTCTTCTGGGAATGAATTATTTAGTAGAAACAGAGGCGATTTTGGACTTTGGAGAAGGCATCATCGCACATGGGGATGATTGAGGATAGGTTTAGTGATGGTTTTCTTGTTGGTGTATACAATATTAATAGTGAATATATAATAATAGGCGATTGACTATATTTATACATTTTGAACGAGATAATTACATTACAGGAAAGATCCAAGGTGATAAAAAATTAAAGGAGAAGAAGTTTAGGAATAGAAAACAAATTCTTAATTCAGATGTATTTACTGAAAGGAATTCATAGGTATATAGGAGTGATCATTAATGAATTAATACTATACAACTGGCTCAATTAAGGAGAAAGGACCGGTAAGTTTTGTGCAGTAAATAGGGTTTAAACACAGATGGTCAGTTTGTGTGGTGATATACACCGAAATATGGCACAATATAGGTTCAAAGGAAAAACTAACGGAACTTGATGGCAGGTACGTATGGCACCCGAAAGGTCACTAACCTCACTACATTCAGTGAAGTTTATAGCAGGACTCAGTTGTTCTCCTAGTTAATAGTCATCAACAAGGTTGCACCTCACAAGGTAATATTTCCAAACAAATCTGGAAAATCCCCAGTTGCCCAACCCATTCGAGACTAGTGGCAATCGATGTTATGGCTATGCCGAAAACAAGGAAAGGAAATGTTGCTTGTCTAGTGGCTGTGGACCACTGTAGCAAATGGGTTCTCGGTCACACCAACTAAAAGGCCAGTCAGCCCCCAAGAATGTGTTACAATTCATCGGGACATTTCGAAAAGATTCAAATGTTTCGCGGAAAAACGATTCTTGAGCCTCCATACAAGGTTTAAGACTGTATAAGGGGGTGGAGTTCAAGAGTACATGTTTAGGGAATATGCTCCAAAGGTATAACATAAACCATATATTTAGCAGCCCTACAAGCCATCTTCAAACGGGGCAGTGGAGCGTACAAATCGTACATTTGCAGAGTTCCTAAAAAACATAACCGAATACAATCCACATAAGTCTCACACCATAAAAAAAAGGGGAGACAAAAAAAACCCAGGGAAGTAGGAATTGGACTGCTTACCCAGGGAGTTATATATATAATAACTAAACACCAAAGCACAGAACTTGGATGACAACAGCCGAAGAAGTTATTAACTCAAACACAATAACGGAGGGAAAGGATTGCCGATACTCTATAAGGAACACAGCGAAATGGAAGGATGGAGACACCCTAAACTAGCTCCTATGCAGTAGGGTTAAGGTTCAAAAAGAAGATTATTTCGCAGATCGGTCTTTTGGAGAAAAAATTAAGCTAAGGAAGATGCGAAAGTAAAAGCCGTTCACACGGTTGCAAAGTCTTGTAGGAGGAATGACAATCATATGATATTGAGGGTCAAGGTAAAACTATGAGTGAGTTCATTAAGCACACCTGAAGATATGGGCAGACCCACCAGATTACGCTTCAGGCAGTACTTCGAACCTCTGAAATAGCCAAAGGTGAAGTCCATCCACACAATGAATACAGGGCTGAAACAACAACAGAAGGATCGCAAATCCACACAAGAGGAATCACCATAGGTATCATGGTAAAGTATGCTGCCAAGAGAGAGTAGCAACACGGACAGACAGAAAAAGTACAGGACAGAAACTAGGAAACATGGGACCTTTTCATTGGGTCATAAGCAGTAACCAAGCCATAAAAGCAGATAACAGGAATTCAAGACGGAGTGTTTAGGAGAGGGATTAAAGCAAAGCACAACACGAAGCCGCAGACTTCCTATGTCCATCACCTCGATAGATTTCCACCTAGTGATCTCTTGGATGGGTTAGATTCAGCACCAGAGGATGTAAATTCAGATGAGGAATTTGATTACTCAATAGGTTTTGAAAGAAGTAGTTAAGGTTCCTAATATAGTTATACCATAGGCATAACGTTTCAGAGCGCCACTGATGAAGAAAGAAGCATGAGGTTCCAGGAAGTGTATACTTTGGACATGATGAAGGTATATCCAGGTAGATGGAATTATGTTGAAGGTAATTTATCATTTCATTTTTTTATAATTATCCATGGTCCATCATCGAGGAATTGAGAGAAGTGATGGGCGAGATTCTGAAGGATGGACTGTTAACTGACTGGATCGGAAGGGACAGGGAGAACCCGACGCAGAATTAGAGAAAATTGGGGTCAAATCGACCAATGACACGCGAAGAAGCGATCAAGGGGGTCGAGCTCCAGATCTTCCCGAAGTTACAGCAAAGGTAAATTGGAATATCGAAGGAGTGCCGGTAGGAGGAGAAGGTGCCATCCATTAGTTTAAACTCCCACGCCGCAGCCACACTACATTCTTTATAACGGATAATTGCAATTTTTTTGTTGACTAGGATTTTTCTCTGTTGCTTCTTTTATGGGAATGTCCTTCCCTTCTTTGAAGAATTCGGGTTCCCAATCTTGAAGGTGGTGAGTAGTAATTCAACTGAGTCCGGCAGTGACTCGTGTCATGCTAATTTTAATAAAAGAACCTCCTAATTTTATCGAAGGATCAGAAAAACTATTTCGCAAAGCAGAGAAACACCGAGAACTCATTGATATCCGGTGAAAATGTTCTTAGGTGATACAGTATGTTGTTGAGATTATACGCTTAAAAGGAGTGTATTTTAAAGTTCCATAAGGATTTCTTACACTCACATTATGTGATTGTCAGCTTTGTGAAGAACACAGGAAGCATATTTGACCTAACAGCCAAAAAGATTGGTAATGTTTAAGTAAAACTATAGAGACTGTATTATTTTACGATAGGAAGTTAGAAACTTTTAAAGGTGGTGATGCAATCAGAAGGTTTTATGGCGTGGTTTTTGATTTAGTCGAAATAATAGTTCAAATTTGGATTAGGATATAGCAGTTGTAGCGTGGAAATATTGTTGGGAATTGGATACGGTAAAAACTAAGTTAGCATAACTTAAGAACGTTGTGAAACGATATCAGGGCAAGACGCCATTGTAAAATTTAATATAGTAGGTTATCTTTGCTGGATAAGCACTTGCTAGACTAGAAAGATTATTTGCCTAGAAAAAATAGGATGATAAAGGTAGGGGTGTAAAGGTTAAGACGTAAATTAATACCAGCACGTCTACTTATTAGAGGTGCTTAATAATCGATAAGCATGGAGATAAAGAGGAAGGTGTTAAGGAAAAGTTAGAAATGTTGGTATAGTATATATATATATTTGTAACTATGATAATATTATCATAGACACCAGGACATATAAGATTGATAGGTAAGTATTACTTTAGCTATATTATATAGTATGATAGTAGTATGTTTTATTGTATAACATACCACTGTATATTACCGGATAGATATATATTATATATTATCTATAAATGTATAATTATACTAAGTATGTATGTGTTGTGGATCTGAGCTCAGTGTGTGGTGCGCTGCGTTGACTAGTGTGGTGGGTATCGGATTGAATGTTGTGTAGTTTGGACAGCGCATACAAGGTTGTTAAAGAAATATGTTTTTATGATATATAACGCGAAAGCCAACATTTGAGGAAGGAGCACACATAACGGAATTTTAGGTCACAGATATTGCGAAGCAGTAGAAGGGATTAGGTGGAGATTAAACAAATCCCGCAAGCAATTATTTATTATACATCATATGATTATTTTTAATATCATGTTATTTATAATCATACTATTTATTATTGATTATATAACAAATTCTCAGAATGTATCTCCATGTTCGTCGTTATGATTGGAAGTACGACTGGGAACAAATGAGTAGTATGTGTGTTGTTAGAAATGTACATAGTCATTTAGTAGTAGCGATAGGTATTATTATTATTATTATTATTATTATTATTTTTAAAAAAAATTTATTTACTTTTATTATTGATTAATTATCATTTATCCTCCACCTTGCCTGGTGTTCGGTTTCCGTCTTGTC
>JABUQX010091011.1:0-27500 GCA_015478945.1 Trachelipus rathkii
GGCTTAAATCCGCCTGTGATACAAAAAAGGTTTATCCTAAATTTATTGCCTAAATTTAGGCCTAACGTATTATTGCACCACATTTTTACAGAAAAAAAGGTCAGTTTGAAATATATTTTGACCTAGTATTAGGCCTAAATCGCCCCGGGTTATAAAAAGGATTATCCTTAAATTTAGGGCTAAAGTGGTTATTTCAATCCATTTTACAGAGAGAGGTCAGTTTCGTATCTGTATAACAGTGCGGGTTGTTGTGGTTTTCTCGTTGTTGGATTGCAATGTACAATAGATAATATTAAAGAAACTCCAAATTATTTAAAAAACTTTGAAATATTTTTTATTTAAATCGAGCGGATAATATAAATGTAAGTGAATAATTGTTATTTTTTAAATAGAAAACTTGAATGATTTTAATAAAATACATGTATGTTACGAGAAGAAGAACTTATTTTGTTATTTTTATTTTACTAATTACATGGCTAAGATGATGTAAAGCAGTAAGTCATTAGAACAAAACGTGGCATAGCTTGTTGTAGAGGGGGGTGCTAGGGGCTGACCTACTGATTTTCTGATTTATTGCTTTATGGTGACGTAAAATATGTTTTTAAAAAATTTCATAAAAAATTTTACTAAAAGTTATTTTAAAAACTTGATAGTTATAAAATCTATAAACAAAAAGTATTAAAACACGTTAATAATAAATTTCTTTTGTCTCAAAGATAATGATTGATCTTATTAAGAGGTTTTAACAAACTTTGAAATAATTTTAGTCATATTTGAATGAGTAAGTAATATAAATGTACTGGTTTAATTAAAACATAAAATGTTTTAATAAAATTATACTTATATGTGTAAGTGAGTGTGCGTGCTCGTTATGTGTGTAAGTGAGTTGGCGTGTGTGTGTGGGTGTGGGTGTGTAAGTGAGTGTGCGTGTGTGTGTGTGTATGTGTGTGTAATGTGTGGGGTAACTCTGTGTGTGACTGTAAGTTAAAATCTGTGTGTGTGTAAGTTAATCTGTGTGTGTAAGTAAATCTGTGTGTGTGTGAAAGTAAATCTGTGTGTGAGTGTAAGTAAATCTGTGTGTGTAAGTTAATGTCTGTGTGTGTGGTGTGTGTGTGTGTGTGTAAGTCAAATCTGTGTGTGAGTGTAAGTAAATCGGTGTGAGTGTAAGTATAAATCTGTGTAAGTAAATCTGCGTGCGGTGTGTGTGTGTGTGATGTGTATAAGTGTGTAAATGTAAGTGGCATAGTGAATGTGTGTTATAAATATATCAGTGAATGTGTGTATAAGTGTTCTTAAGTGTGTGCTGTGTATGTGTGGTTAAATAATAATAACAAATAGGCATGAAAGTTAAAACTACTAAGTATAATAATAGAAAAATAAAAAAATAAAATAATAATAAAAGTAAATAATAAAAATAAAATAAAAAGAATAAAAAAGAATAAAAATTAAAAAGTATTAAAACAAAATTAAATAATAATAAAAGTAAATAATAAAAATAAAATAAAAAAGATAAAAATAAAAAAGTATTTAAAAACAAAATAAAATAATAAAAGTAAAAATAATAAAAATAAAATAAAAAGAATAAAAAGAATAAAAATAAAAAGTATTAAAACAGAATAAAAAAACATAATTGTTAATAATTATAGTTGAGTTAAAGCAGAAAGCAGAAAGTTAAAACAGTAAAGCAGATTAGTTTAAAGCAGTTAAAGCAGAGAGTTAGTAAGCAGTAAAGCAATAGTTATAAGCAGTTAAAACAGGAGAGTTAAAAGCAGTAAAGCAGAAGTTAAAGCAGTAAAACAGTAAAACCAAAAGCATACTAATCCCCCCTAAGTGTGTTAGGTAACACCTTCTATTGTTTACTTGCTTTACGGCTTTTAGAGGTATGTAATGTATGGAGTTAAAGCAGGTAACAAGAAAGTTAAAGCTAGTGCTAAAGCAGGAAAGTTTAAAGCAGTAAAACAAAAGCATTATAATCCCCTTAGATGTTAGGTAACACCTCTATTGATTTACTGATTTTACTGCTTTAAGGTATGTAATTTAATGAAAATATGTGAGTTTTTAAACACGTAAAACATATGAGTTTTAAGCAAGTAAAGCAGAAAGTTAAAGCAGTAAATCAGAAAGTGTTAAAGCAAGTAAAGCAGAAAGTTTAAAGCAGTTAAAGCCAAAAAAATGTTAAAGCCAGTAAAGCATAAGAAAGTTAAAGCAGTAAAGCAGATAAAACAAAACATTACTAATCCGCCCCTAGGTGTTAGGTAAGAAACACCTCTATTGTTTTACTTGCTTTACTGCTTTAAGGTATGTAATGTAATGTTTTTAATTAACCCTCTCGTAACAATTGTATATCCTAAATGTTTATATTCAGACACTCTGGTTTTTTCTTCTTACATACAATTTTTAAAAATTTATAAATTAAAAAAGTATTAAGTAAAAATTAATGTTAATACAATATATAGTGTTAAAAAATAATAGGTCTTAATGGAGTACAGTTTTATTGTTTTTCGCGAAAATGTTTTTAATAAAAATTGGTTTAAGTATGAAATGAAAATGGAATGAACTCGTAGGTCATATTTGAAAAAAAATTCTTGAACATGTTTAAGTAATCGAAATAAAAATGAATGGGACTTTATAAGTATATATATTTTCATTCCCGCAGGAATATATTGCGCCTTGCGGGCGCACGCGGCGGGCGGGAACGCAACGGTATTTGCGCCTGCGGGCGCACCGCGCGCGGGCGGTTACGCGGAATATTGCGCCTGCGGGCGCACGCGCGCGGGGCGGGTACGGGGCGATACTGGATCAGGTGGCTGACGCCCTGGGCCGGAACGCGTGCGGGCGGCGGGCGCGGCGGATCGCACCTGCGGGTGCGGGGCTGGTTGGCTTTTCGCGGAGGGCGCATGCGGCGCCTTGGTGGTTAGCTTATGAACTAGGGAAGGCATTAATATTGATATTAACTCTGTTCTTTAATGGGAGGGTAGAGATGAGCCATCAAAGGCGAGTTTTCATCAAAGATGAATCATCAATAATAGTTGGTATCAAAGATGACGTCATCAAAGATGACATCATCAAAGTTGAGGCATCAATGCTGAGGCATTAATGCTGGGGGCATCAATAGTTGACGCCATTCAAAATATCGAGTGTGAGAGTGTAAGTGTATCTGTGTGTGGATGTGAGTGTAGGTGTATGGTTTAATGTAGGTGTCTATGGTTTAATGTAAGTGCCTATGGCAAGTGTAAGTTCTTATAAAGTGTCCTAGTAAGTGCAGTGTTATAAGGCATAGTGAATTGTTGTATAAGTGTTAGAAAAAATGACTAACTCATAGTAGGGAAGCATCCTAAAGCAACTTGTTTAATATACACCAATCGATCTACGGCCTATACCTTATTAACCCCTCCACGGCGCGTAGACCAACCCATATTAGGCGCTATTCTAGGCTTCAGGCGGAGGCTAGAAAAGGCTTGAAAAAAGGGGCACTCAGTTGGCCTTGTTGGCACTCACTTGGCACTATGTGGCACTCACTTGCACTATCATTGGCACTCACTTGTCACTCATTAGGCACTCACTTGCCACTCCCTGGCACCATCTAATACTCATCTATACTCATAAACACTAACTAGGGAACATCACTAGATTACTTCTTACGGTGATTTGGGAACCATCAAAAGCCATCAAGTTAGCGTGGTGTCAAAATGACCCATGGCTATATGGCAAGGTCCAAGAGGCGAAATATCATGATTCAAACAAGGGTTAAACATCAAAAAAGGGCTCTAAGTCCCTAAAGGAGAAGGACAACAAAAATTACCGTGCGCAAAAATTGACCCATGGACGACCAAAAGGAGATTTGGCAGTGTGTTGTCCGTGAAGTATAAGTGTAAAGTAAGTAGTCTATGGGTTAAAATGTAGTGTCCATAGTGAATTGTGTATAAGTGTCATAGTGAATGTCTGTATAAGTGTAAGTGTGTGCTGTTGTGTGTGTGTGGGCGCACGCGCACGTGTGTAGGTGTTCAAGGTAGGGTAGGTCCACACATGCGTACAAGTTAGGAACGAAATATGTTGACGGGTGGGCCACGAGTGGCCAGAAAATTGGCGTGGGTCAAAAATGACCCATGGGAGATCAAAGGTTTTGCGAAATATCATGTCAAACAACGTTAAGACATCCAAAAACGGGCTAAGCCCCTTAAAATGAGATCAAAAATTTTACCGTGCGGCAAAAATTGACCCCAATTGTGTCGAAAAATTAGGTGGCATAAAATAGGGGGGGCAATACGTTCAACGGTTGCTGACGCAACCGTTGGCGCAACCCTTTTCGAAGGGTTGCCAAAAAATTAGGGTTGCCAAAAAATTAGGGTGGGAGAATACGTACAACGGTTGCTGACGCAACCGTTTGCCGCAACCCTTCTTCGAAGGGTTGCCAAAAATTAGGGTTGCCATAAAAAATTAGGGTTCTCAAAAAATTAGTGGGTTCTCAAAAAAATTTAGGGTTCTCAAAAAAAAATCCTGGTTCTCAAAAAACCGGCGTTTCTCAAAAAAATCCGTGGTTCTCAAAAAATCCCGGGGTTCTCAAAAATCCGGGTTCTCAAAAAATCCGGGTTCTCAAAAAATACCGTGGGCCAAAAATGACCCATGGAAGACCAAAGGGTTGGTCGAAAAATTTGTGCGGTTCTCAAAAATAAGAGTCTAGGCCCAAAAGGTCTAGGGCCCAAAAAGGTCTAGCCAAAAAGGTCTCGGGCCCAAAAAGGTAAAGGCCCAAAAATAGTTAAGGTAAAAAATTCAGGTTGCCCAAAAAGGTAAAGGTCAAAAAGGTCGCGGTCAAAAAAAGGTCAAAAAGGTCAAGCCAGGTACTTTGTCCAATATGGCCTTAAAGATAATCTCCGAATAGTGACGTTACTAGTTTCAAATATCTACTAAGTTTGTGATAGTTTTGGACAAATGGTTTTTGAAGTTACCAAAACATTTTAAAAGCTATTACAGATTGTTTAGTTAAATTGAAAAGTGTCATTTTAAAAACATAATATTTATTTGTGCTATTTGAACAAAGGTTGCTAATAATAATTAATTAACCGTTTCTCTCTCTTTGGGTATTTTTGGAGTATTGAGGTTTACTTGTCTCCAGCCTTGTGTCCTGTTTCGAAGAAGATTTCGCCTCTGTTTAAGCCTGCAAATCCGATATGAAATAGTTTAGAATAGAATTTATGTAAGGTTATTAATTTATTTATTTACATGTTCATTATTATAATACTAAAAACTAAAAGTGTTTCTTAATACCTCCCGTTCCATTTCTGCAAAAAGGGTGAAAGTATATATAGAACCATATTGGTTCTCAGGGCCTCCGCAATACCTCCCGTTCCATTTCTGCAAAAAGGTGAAAGTATATATAGAACCATATTGGTTCTCAGGGCCTCCGCAAAAATAATAAGTAAAAGGGTTGATGACAAAGATAACAGCACGGTCATATAAGGATATATAAAAAGATAGAGTTACGATAAAAGTCATCGTAACATTTGGTGGCAACGTAGGGTTTTAGGATCGAAACTCTTGGTTAATCATTCATTTTTTTTTTTTGCAGAATGGAAGGGAGTAGAAAGTTAAACCCACTGAATAAATGGGGTTTTTATAAAAAGTGTGTTGTGTGTAGATCTATTACACATTTCGGGGAAAATTGCCCATTAAGGGGTAATTGGAGGAAAGGTAAGTGTGACGAAGTTTCAGAAAAGAGTAAACAGAATGAAGTCGAAAAAAGGCTTCAAATGAAAAAAGATAAAGAGAAAGAACAATGGGAGGAAATGAAAAGGGCTTTGGAAAAAGTTAGAAGAAATAAAGGAGGAAAAAGCTTGGAAAGATTGGCTTGGGAAAGAATTTTGGGAGAAGAGGGATTGATTATTGGGGGTATCTTAGCAAATTATTTATATTATATGCCGGAAAATTAATATTATTGTGATTGATTTGAATATTAGGTTCTATTATATTATTCATGGCCGCTAAATATCATGTGTATATCATTTTTTTTGGGGGGGGATTAGTATTGGAATTTTTTTTTCGCTTCTTTTTAAGTTTTGGTTTCAAAACTTGGAAAGGGAGAAATATAATGTGGCGAGGATATCAACCATCTAAAGTCTTTACAAAGGTAGGTCGAGAGAGACACACTTTAAGCAAATTAGATTGCCTCAGAATCTCCCAAGGGAAGTACAAAGGAGAAAAGCTGCCGAAAGGATAGGTTAAGTTTAAACACAGAAGAAAGGAAGAAAAATTCCCGATTAAATTCGGTAAGTCTTAAAAATTGTTATTTTTATTTCGTAAAATCTTGTTGTTAGAAAAAACTAAAAATTGTGAATTATAATGTTTGCATTTTTAGGGAGCAAACTTGGACCGGTATCTGGACTCGTAATCATGAAAATTATTTGAAGTCGTGCTCCGATAATAAAGCAGTTCACCAGTGACATTTGCCAATAAATGGATGAAAATTCGGTCGGACGAAATATTTTGGATGTTTGCCCATTATACGATCATAGTGAGTGACAAAAATTAACATAAAGGATATTTAAACTGTAAGTGCTTTCCCGTATTAACAGTAAAGATAATCTCCAAATAGTGACGTTACTAGTTTCAAATATCTACTAAGTTTGTGATAGTTTTGGACAAATGGTTTTTGAAGTTACCAAAACATTTTATAAGGTGCTATAGAATTTTGAAAGCTATTACAGATTGTTTAGTTAAATTGAAAAGTGTCATTTTAAAAACATAATATTTATTTGTGCTATTTGAACAAAGGTTGCTAATAATAATTAATTAACCGTTTCTCTCTCTTTGGGTATTTTTGGAGTATTGAGGTTTACTTGTCTCCAGTCTTGTGTCCTGTTTCGAAGAAGATTTCGCCTCTGTTTAAGCCTGCAAATCCGATATGAAATAGTTTAGAATAGAATTTATGTAAGGTTATTAATTTATTTATTTAATAGTTTAGAATAGAATTTATGTAAGGTTATTAATTTATTTCTTTACATGTTCATTATTATAATACTAAAAACTAAAAGTGTTTCTTAATACCTCCCGTTCCATTTCTGCAAAAAGGGTGAAAGTATATATAGGACCATATTGGTTCTCAGGGCCTCCGCAAAAATAATAAGTAAAAGGGTTGATGACAAAGATAACAGCACGGTGATATAAGGATATATAAAAAGATAGTTACGATAAAAGTCACCGTAACATTTGGTGGCAACGTAGGGTTTTAGGATCGAAACTCTTGGTTAATCATTCATTTTTTTTTTTTTTGCAGAATGGAAGGGAGTAGAAAGTTAAACCCACTGAATAAATGGGGTTTTCATAAAAAGTGTGTTGTGTGTAGATCTATTACACATTTCGGGGAAAATTGCCCATTAAGGGGTAATTGGAGGAAAGGTAAGTGTGACGAAGTTTCAGAAAAGAGTAAACAGAATGAAGTCGAAAAAAGGCTTCAAATGAAAAAAGATAAAGAGAAAGAACAATGGGAGGAAATGAAAATTGCTTTGGAAAAAGTTAGAAGAAATAAAGGAGGAAAAAGCTTGGAAAGATTGGCTTGGGAAAGAATTTAAGGAGAAGAGGGATTGATTATTGGGGGTATGTTAGCAAATTATTTATATTATATTATGCCGGAAAATTAATATTATTGTGATTGATTTGAATACTAGGTTCTATTATATTATTCATGGCCGCTAAATATCATGTGTATATCATTTTTTTTGGGGGGGATTAGTATTGGAATTTTTTTTTTCGCTTCTTTTTAAGTTTTGGTTTCAAAACTTGGAAAGGGAGAAATATAATGTGGCGAGGATATCAACCATCTAAAGTCTTTACAAAGGTAGGTCGAGAGAGACACACTTTAAGCAAATTAGATTGCCTCAGAATCTCCCAAGGGAAGTACAAAGGAGAAAAGCTGCCGAAAGGATAGGTTAAGTTTAAACACAGAAGAAAGGAAGAAAAATTCCCGATTAAATTCGGTAAGTCTTAAAAATTGTTATTTTTATTTCGTAAAATCTTATTGTTAGAAAAAACTAAAAATTGTGAATTATAATGTTTGCATTTTTAGGGAGCAAACCTGGACCGGTATCTGGACTCGTAATCATGAAAATTATTTGAAGCCGTGCTCCGATAATAAAGCAGTTCACCAGTGACATTTGCCAATAAATGGATGAAAATTCGGTCAGACGAAATATTTTGGATGTTTGCCCATTATACGATCATAGTGAGTGACAAAAATTAACATAAAGGATATTTAAACAGTAAGTGCTTTCCCGTATTAACAGTAAAGATAATCTCCGAATAGTGACGTTACTAGTTTCAAATATCTACTAAGTTTGTGATAGTTTTGGACAAATGGTTTTTGAAGTTACCAAAACATTTTATAAGTTGCTATAGAATTTTAAAAGCTATTACAGATTGTTTAGTTAAATTGAAAAGTGTCATTTTAAAAACATAATATTTATTTGTGCTATTTGAACAAAGGTTGCTAATAATAATTAATTAACCGTTTCTCTCTCTTTGGGTATTTTTGGAGTATTGAGGTTTACTTGTCTCCAGCCTTGTGTCCTGTTTTCGAAGAAGATTTCGCCTCTGTTTAAGCCTGCCAATCCGATATGAAATAGTTTAGAATAGAATTTACGTGGGGATATTTAATCTATTATATGTGTGCTGTCCTGTTACGAAGGTTTGGTCTCCCGTTAAGTTTAGAAATTTGATAAAATATTTAGAAAAGAATTTATATAAGGTTATTAATTTATTTATTTACATGTTCATTATTATAATACTAAAAACTAAAAGTGTTTCTTAATACCTCCCGTTCCATTTCTGCAAAAAGGGTGAAAGTATATATAGGACCATAATGGTTCTCAGGGCCTCCGCAAAAATAATAAGTAAAAGGGTTGATGACAAAGATAACAGCACGGTGATATAAGGATATATAAAAAGATAGAGTTACGATAAAAGTCATCGTAACATTTGGTGGCAACGTAGGGTTTTAGGATCGAAACTCTTGGTTAATCATTCATTTTTTTTTTTTTTTGCAGAATGGAAGGGAGTAGAAAGTTAAACCCACTGAATAAATGGGGTTTTTATAAAAAGTGTGTTGTGTGTAGATCTATTACACATTTCGGGGAAAATTGCCCATTAAGGGGTAATTGGAGGAAAGGTAAGTGTGACGAAGTTTCAGAAAAGAGTAAACAGAATGAAGTCGAAAAAAGGCTTCAAATGAAAAAAGATAAAGAGAAAGAACAATGGGAGGAAATGAAAAGGGCTTTGGAAAAAGTTAGAAGAAATAAAGGAGGAAAAAGCTTGGAAAGATTGGCTTGGGAAAGAATTTAAGGAGAAGAGGGATTGATTATTGGGGGTATGTTAGCAAATTATTTATATTATATTATGCCGGAAAATTAATATTATTGTGATTGATTTGAATACTAGGTTCTATTATATTATTCATGGCCGCTAAATATCATGTGTATATCATTTTTTTGGGGGGGGGATTAGTATTGGAAATTTTTTTTTTCGCTTCTTTTTAAGTTTTGGTTTCAAAACTTGGAAAGGGAGAAATATAATGTGGCGAGGATATCAACCATCTAAAGTCTTTACAAAGGTAGGTCGAGAGAGACACACTTTAAGCAAATTAGATTGCCTCAGAATCTCCCAAGGGAAGTACAAAGGAGAAAAGCTGCCGAAAGGATAGGTTAAGTTTAAACACAGAAGAAAGGAAGAAAAATTCCCGATTAAATTCGGTAAGTCTTAAAAATTGTTATTTTTATTTCGTAAAATCTTGTTGTTAGAAAGAACTAAAAATTGTGAATTATAAAAAATGTTTGCATTTTTAGGGAGCAAACTTGGACCGGTATCTGGACTCGTAATCATGAGAATTATTTGAAGTCGTGCTCCGATAATAACGCAGTAGTGTTCAAAGTGATGGTTACTAACGCAGAGGTGAAATTCGGTCAGACGGAATATTAAATTATTCAACCAAAATACTACTTTAGTGAGTGAACAAAGTTTAACAAAGGATTTCAAAACTGTAAGTGTTTTCCCTTATTAACAGTAAAGATAATCTCCGAATAGTGACGTTACTAGTTTCAAATATCTACTAAGTTTGTGATAGTTTTGGACAAATGGTTTTTAAAGTTACCAAAACATTTTATAAGGTGCTATAGAATTTTAAAAGCTATTACAGATTGTTTAGTTAAATTGAAAAGTGTCATTTTAAAAACATAATATTTATTTGTGCTATTTGAACAAAGGTTGCTAATAATAATTAATTAACCGTTTCTCTCTCTTTGGGTATTTTTGGAGTATTGAGGTTTACTTGTCTCCAGCCTTGTGTCCTGTTTCAAAGATTTCGCCTCTGTTTAAGCCTGCAAATCCGATATGAAATAGTTTAGAATAGAATTTATGTAAGGTTATTAATTTATTTATTTAATAGTTTAGAATAGAATTTATGTAAGGTTATTAATTTATTTATTTACATGTTCATTATTATAATACTAAAAACTAAAAGTGTTTCTTAATAACTCCCGTTCCATTTCTGCAAAAAGAGTGAAAGTATATATAGGACCATATTGGTTCTCAGGGCCTCCGCAAAAATAATAAGTAAAAGGGTTGATGACAAAGATAACAGCACGGTGATATAAGGATATATAAAAAGATAGAGTTACGATAAAAGTCATCGTAACATTTGGTGGCAACGTAGGGTTTTAGGATCGAAACTCTTGGTTAATCATTCATTTTTTTTTTTTGCAGAATGGAAGGGAGTAGAAAGTTAAACCCACCGAATAAATGGGGTTTTCATAAAAAGTGTGTTGTGTGTAGATCTATTACACATTTCGGGGAAAATTGCCCATTAAGGGGTAATTGGAGGAAAGGTAAGTGTGACGAAGTTTCAGAAAAGAGTAAACAGACTGAAGTCGAAAAAAGGCTTCAAATGAAAAAAGATAAAGAGAAAGAACAATGGGAGGAAATGAAAAGGGCTTTGGAAAAAGTTAGAAGAAATAAAGGAGGAAAAAGCTTGGAAAGATTGGCTTGGGAAAGAATTTAAGGAGAAGAGGGATTGATTATTGGGGGTATGTTAGCAAATTATTTATATTATATTATGCCGGAAAATTAATATTATTGTGATTGATTTGAATACTAGGTTCTATTATATTATTCATGGCCGCTAAATATCATGTGTATATCATTTTTTGGGGGGGGGATTAGTATTGGAATTTTTTTTTCGCTTCTTTTTAAGTTTTGGTTTCAAAACTTGGAAAGGGAGAAATATAATGTGGCGAGGATATCAACCATCTAAAGTCTTTACAAATGTAGGTCGAGAGAGACACACTTTAAGCAAATTAGATTGCCTCAGAATCTCCCAAGGGAAGTACAAAGGAGAAAAGCTGCCGAAAGGATAGGTTAAGTTTAAACACAGAAGAAAGGAAGAAAAATTCCCGATTAAATTCGGTAAGTCTTAAAAATTGTTATTTTTATTTCGTAAAATCTTGTTGTTAGAAAAAACTAAAAATTGTGAATTATAATGTTTGCATTTTTAGGGAGCAAACTTGGACCGGTATCTGGACTCGTAATCATGAAAATTATTTGAAGCCGTGCTCCGATAATAAAGCAGTTCACCAGTGACATTTGCCAATAAATGGATGAAAATTCGGTCAGACGAAATATTTTGGATGTTTGCCCATTATACGATCATAGTGAGTGACAAAAATTAACATAAAGGATATTTAAACAGTAAGTGCTTTCCCGTATTAACAGTAAAGATAATCTCCGAATAGTGACGTTACTAGTTTCAAATATCTACTAAGTTTGTGATAGTTTTGGACAAATGGTTTTTGAAGTTACCAAAACATTTTATAAGTTGCTATAGAATTTTAAAAGCTATTACAGATTGTTTAGTTAAATTGAAAAGTGTCATTTTAAAAACATAATATTTATTTGTGCTATTTGAACAAAGGTTGCTAATAATTAATTAACCGTTTCTCTCTCTTTGGGTATTTTTGGAGTATTGAGGTTTACTTGTCTCCAGCCTTGTGTCCTGTTTCGAAGAAGATTTCGCCTCTGTTTAAGCCTGCAAATCCGATATGAAATAGTTTAGAATAGAATTTATGTAAGGTTATTAATTTATTTATTTAATAGTTTAGAATAGAATTTATGTAAGGTTATTAATTTATTTATTTACATGTTCATTATTATAATACTAAAAACTAAAAGTGTTTCTTAATACCTCCCGTTCCATTTCTGCAAAAAGGTGAAAGTATATATAGAACCATATTGGTTCTCAGGGCCTCCGCAAAAATAATAAGTAAAAGGGTTGATGACAAAGATAACAGCACGGTGATATAAGGATATATAAAAAGATAGAGTTACGATAAAAGTCATCGTAACATTTGGTGGCAACGTAGGCTTTTAGGATCGAAACTCTTGGTTAATCATTCATTTTTTTTTTTTGCAGAATGGAAGGGAGTAGAAAATTAAACCCACTGAATAAATGGGGTTTTCATAAAAGGTGTGTTGTGTGTAGATCTATTACACATTTCGGGGAAAATTGCCCATTAAGGGGTAATTGGAGGAAAGGTAAGTGTGACGAAGTTTCAGAAAAGAGTAAACAGAATGAAGTCGAAAAAAGGCTTCAAATGAAAAAAGATAAAGAGAAAGAACAATGGGGGGAAATGAAAAGGGCTTTGGAAAAAGTTAAAGAAGAAATAAGGGAGGAAAGAGCTCGGAAAGATTGGCTTGGGAAAGAATTTAAGGAGAAGAGGGATTGATTATTGGGGGTATGTTAGCAAATTATTTATATTATATTATGCCGGAAAATTAATATTATTGTGATTGATTTGAATACTAGGTTCTATTATATTATTCATGGCCGCTAAATATCATGTGTATATCATTTTTTTGGGGGGGGGATTAGTATTGGAAATTTTTTTTTTCGCTTCTTTTTAAGTTTTGGTTTCAAAACTTGGAAAGGGAGAAATATAATGTGGCGAGGATATCAACCATCTAAAGTCTTTACAAAGGTAGGTCGAGAGAGACACACTTTAAGCAAATTAGATTGCCTCAGAATCTCCCAAGGGAAGTACAAAGGAGAAAAGCTGCCGAAAGGATAGGTTAAGTTTAAACACAGAAGAAAGGAAGAAAAATTCCCGATTAAATTCGGTAAGTCTTAAAAATTGTTATTTTTATTTCGTAAAATCTTGTTGTTAGAAAAAACTAAAAATTGTGAATTATAAAAAAATGTTTGCATTTTTAGGGAGCAAACTTGGACCGGTATCTGGACTCGTAATCATGAAAATTATTTGAAGTCGTGCTCCGATAATAAAGCAGTTCACCAGTGACATTTGCCAATAAATGGATGAAAATTCGGTCAGACGAAATATTTTGGATGTTTGCCCATTATACGATCATAGTGAGTGACAAAAATTAACATAAAGGATATTTAAACTGTAAGTGTTTTCCCTTATTAACAGTAAAGATAATCTCCGAATAGTGACGTTACTAGTTTCAAATATCTACTGAGTTTGTGATAGTTTTGGACAAATGGTTTTTAAAGTTACCAAAACATTTTATAAGGTGCTATAGAATTTTAAAAGCTATTACAGATTGTTTAGTTAAATTGAAAAGTGTCATTTTAAAAACATAATATTTATTTGTGCTATTTGAACAAAGGTTGCTAATAATAATTAATTAACCGTTTCTCTCTCTTTGGGTATTTTTGGAGTATTGAGGTTTACTTGTCTCCAGCCTTGTGTCCTGTTTCGAAGAAGATTTCGCCTCTGTTTAAGCCTGCAAATCCGATATGAAATAGTTTAGAATAGAATTTATGTAAGGTTATTAATTTATTTATTTACATGTTCATTATTATAATACTAAAAACTAAAAGTGTTTCTTAATACCTCCCGTTCCATTTCTGCAAAAAGGGTGAAAGTATATATGGGACCATATTGGTTCTCAGGGCCTCCGCAAAAATAATAAGTAAAAGGGTTGATGACAAAGATAACAGCACGGTGAATATAAGGATATAAAAAAGATAGTTACGATAAAAAGTCATTTCGTAACAATATATATATATATTATATATATATATATATATATATATTATATATATATATATATCTATATATATTATATATAATATATATATATATATAACTATATATATATACTCTTATATATATATATATTATATATATATATTTTTTTTTTTATTAGTATAAAGGGCAAGTAAAAATTATACCCAAAAACCACTTCGTGTTAAAATCGATTTTTCGGGAGTTTTGGCTCTTTCTATTCGGGATTGGTCTTGGGTTCGGAACAGATTTGCCGCCGATTTCTGGGGAAACTTTAGCCATAGTTATATATTATATATATATTATATATATATATATATATAATATATATTATATATATATTATATATATATAATATATATTATATATATATATATATATAATATATTATATATATATCTTCGAGATTTAGTTAAAGCGTATTAGAAATTCTTGCACTGATAACTAGGGTCAAATTCGAAAAACTAACTGAAATTTTGTGACTGGCGAGTTTTAAAAAAGTAACTCTTGACGTGATTATATATAATAACTATTTAGAATGGCGAGCAATGAGGAGTTAATTGAAATGTGCAGAACCTTGGGAATATCTGGTGTAGAGGCAATTAATTTTCTGAGAGACGAAAGAGCTAAAGAGAGGGAGGCTCTTAGGGAGAGAGAAATGGAGGAAAAAATATTAGCTAAAGAAGTGGAGGTACAAAAGCTTCCGATGGAGGGTGAGTTGGAGCAACGGAAGATAGCTGCTACACTGGAAGAAAAGAGACTTGCAGTTGAAGCTGACGAACGCAAAGCAAAATTAGAAGCCGACAAAAGCGCTCGAGAATCTGAAGAAAGGATTCTTAAAATGAAGTTAGATGCGGAAGACCGCCAGAGACAGCACGATGCTGCAATCAGCGCATCTCAGATCCCTCCTACTGTAAATAATGCCTCTTGCACAAGTAAATTCCCAAAACTGAAACTACTGAACTTTGACGAAAAGACAACTGATATTGAGGAATACTTATTGCTGTTTGAAAAGCAGGCGGTTACGAATGATATTCTTAGAGAAAAATATGCACATGTCCTCGGCTCATTTTTAACTGGAAGAGCAGTTAAATTATACAATGATTTTACTGCGGAAGAGCTAAGAAATTATGATGATTTAAAGAAAGCACTGTTGATAAGGTATAATCTAACAGAAAGTAGTTATTGTGCAAAATATAAGAATATGAGTCCCACTGGTGACGATAGTCCGAGGGTGTACAATAGAAAGATTGTTGATGCACTTAAAAAATGGGTGACAGCGGCGAATGTAAAGATGACCGTTGATGATTTGATTAACTTCTCTATCGACAAATACATCAACACGGTGCCGAAAAAGCTGGCTACTTTCCTAAAAGAAAAAAATGGGAAAGAAATCGACGATATTGTTATGAGCTCAGAGAATTATTTAGAAGCTCACAATATAAATTTAGTATCACGTCACAACCACGGCCAAAGTCACAATATTAGTAGTCACAATACTAACAATAATTTTAAAAGTAGAAATAATGGAAGTTATCATAGAAACCATAATGGACAGACCACGAGCCAACACACGTCACGACCTAGTAACAATGGAACAAAGAGTACTAATGGGAATATTGACAGACGAGAACCCCGTCGTAGTAGCAGTAAGCCTAGAAGTGCAGTGACCTGCTACAAATGCTCGAGAAGAGGGCACTTGGCACGCGATTGTAGGGCTCCCCATTACTTTAACAGTGGCAGAAATTACAACAGTTATAACTACAGGCAAAGGGAAGATGGGAAAAATATAGTGACATCAGCAGATATAATTAATAGAAGAAAAGTCCTGATAAATTCAGGTGAAGAGCCATCTGTCCCTTCTGAAATATGTATGGTAAGCGACTCAGATGAATATTCGCACCATCTACCAATTACCTATGGTATACAGTGAACGGATTTAGTGTTCAAATTCTCAGAGATAGTAGGTGTAATTCCGTAGTCATACGTGGGAAGTACGTACCTAAGGATAGTTATACGGGTTCATATGCGACTATGCGTTTGCTTGATAGTACGGTGAGAAACGTTCCGCTCGCAAATGTGGAGTTAGATACCCCCTACTACGTGGGTAAGGCGACCGCGGCTGTGATGCCGGAGGTTGTGTATAATCTTGTTTTAGGGAATATAGACGGGGCGTTACCCCCTTATCAGCCAAATCTCACATGGGAAGAGACTGTGTGTCATAGTCCTAGTACTGTACGGGACGGGACAACTCAGAAAGAGTTGTTATTCCCCATAGTTGAGAGAGCTGAGGAAGATTTGTTAGATGAATCAAAAGAGAGGCGAAAAGCCATACAAGATATTTTTCAAGAAAGGGCGAGAAGGGAAGTTGAAAAGTTGGCGGAGAAGGAACCGTCATCTAAGCAAGAAAGAACCATATCCATGAAGAGTATAAACCCACCCATGGAGGCACAATTGTGCGAGAACCGAGATCATCAAAGTTTAATTGCCGATAATGTGATAATTGAGGAAGAAAAAAATATTTGTACTTCAGAGATGCCACATGTTTTAAGTGAAGATACCAATGTATCTAATGTGACAGTAACACTTTCTATAAATAGTATTGTAGATAGTGATAAGTGTCATGACAAAGTGGAAAAAATTGTCACGGAAGGAAATAATTTAGTGCCACAATTAAAAGATTTTGAGGCTCACAATGTAGCGGCTCAGACCGAAGTAGATGAGGCACATGATGAGCAAATTTTGGAACTCATGAGCGACAGAGAAGTTTTTAAAGAGCTCCAACGTGATGATAATACATTGAAAAGAGTTTGGAGATCGATAGAGAGAGGAGCGGAAATATATGTTGTTAAAGGGCGTCTTGTACAAGAGAATAATAGAAAACTAAATTGAAAGAAAAGTGCTAGTAGTGCCAAAGGAGTATCGAAATAAAGTACTGAGTTTGGCACATGATGAGGTGTTCGGAGGCCATCAGCGTGTTAAAAAAACAATGCGGAAAATCACCCAACAATTCTATTGGCCCAATCTTTATCAAGATGTGACTAGATACTGTTATTCTTGCGACATATGTCAGCGCACGTGCTCCAAAGGTAGAGTCGCAAAAGTTCCGCTGCTCCCGATGCCAATTATTGAAGAACCTTTTCGGAGGGTGATTATAGATTTAATTGGTCCCATCACTCCACCATCTTCAGAGGGCCATCAGTATTTACTCACACTTGTTGATGCTGCCACGAGATATCCAGAAGCAGTCCCTCTAAAAAGTATATCGGCACAGAAAGTAAAGATTGTTTAGTATCAATTTTCATGAGGCTAGGTGTCCCCAAAGAAATTCTGAGTGACAATGGGCGACAATTCACGACCACACTAATGAGAGACGTAACGAAGATGCTGAACGTCAAGCAAAGATTCTCCAGTGTGTATCATCCAATAAGCCAGGGTTTGACAACGGTACGTTGAAAACCATGCTAAAGAGAATGTGTAGTGAACAGGTGAGGTGGCATAAGTTTATTGAGCCTTTATTATTCGCATATAGGGAAGCCCCACAGGAGTCAACAGGGTTCTCGCCATTCGAACTGCTGTATGGTCGGACTGTGAGGGGTCCAATGCAGATATTGAATGAGATCTGGGCGGGTGATATTAACCCAGAAGAGGCAAGGTCAGCGTACAAGTACGTTTTTGACTTGCAAGAAAGGCTCAATGAGACGTTGAAACTAGCGAGAGAAAACTTAGCCAAGGATCAGGCTATACAAAAAAAAAGACATTATGACAAGGGTGCCAGGAGTAGGAAGTTAAAAATAGGAGACATGGCACTGGTGTTGATCCCGACATCGCATAACAAAATGCTGATGCAATGGGGTGGGCCATATCAAGTTATTGAACCGTATGGCAAAGACAATTATAAAATACAAGTATTAGAAGTGGTAAAAACATATATAAATCTACTGAAGAAGTACATAGTAAGAGAAGAAAATAATGAAGAAGAGGGAGAGGATGAACATCGGAACGAAGTAGGTGCTTCGGCAGTCATTCTAGACACTGAAAATGAAGAGAACATTAACATGCCGTATATTGACCCGTCTGCAACACAAAAAGAAGGATTGAGTGACACGAAAGTTAGCGAAGAAATAGCGGTTCCCATGAAGAGGGACTTAATGGAAATTTTAAAGGAGCATGAAGAGATATTTACAGATGTGCCGGGCACCGCTAAAAATGACTACCATGCAATAGATTTAATTGACAATACCCCCATAATGATAAGACCATATAAACTTCCCTACACCACCCGCACCGAATTGAAGAAGTTGAAAAGATGATTAAAATGGGTGCAATTGTGAAGTCAGCTTCTCCATACTCTGCGCCAGTTGTGGTAGTCCAAAAAAAGGATGGGAGTAAGAGTGTGCTCCGATTATAGGGCTTTAAATCGTGTTACCGTCTTTGATCCGGAACCTATGACTACGTCGCAGTCATTGCTCACCAAATTTGCCAAAGACCGCTACTATAGCAAATTTGACCTTTCCAAAGGTTACTGGCAAATCCCAATTAGTCCAGAGGACACACATAAGACCGGTTTCTCGACCGAGGACGGTCACTTTCATTACATAAAATTACCATTCGGAATGGTGAATGCAGGAGCAACACTTGTGAGAGCCATGCGGAGGATCCTGGACGGGTTTAATGATGTCGACTTCTACATCGACGACATCATTATACACTCTCAGACCTGGTCCGAACACTTGACCACGATAAGGAATGTTCTTCAGAAATTAAAGGAAGAAGGCTTCACCATACGTTTAACTAAATGTGAGTTCGCGTCATCAAATGTAGAGTTCTTGGGACATCATATTGGTAACGGCAACAAAGGACTCCATGATGAAAATGTAGCCAATATAATGAAGACCGAGCCTCCTAAGAATAAGAAACAGGTGCGATCATTCTTAGGGCTCACAGGCTATTACCAAGATTTTGTAAAATACTACGCGAAGGTCGCCGCCCCTCTCACAGATCTCACAAAGAAAGATGAGTCAACGAGAATCCGCTGGGAAAAGAAACATCAAGAAGCTTTCATGAAACTTAAAGAGGCATTAAGTTCAAAGCCCATTTTAAAAATGCCCAGGTTGGACAAAGTATACACTACAGGTAGACGCGTCAGACACGTCGCTCGGTTTTGTCCTCCTTCAAGAAGATAATGGTATCCTACACCCTGTGGCATATGGCAGTAAAAAACTCTCAGGGGCTCAACAGAGGTATTCTACCCTGGAAAAGGAAGCGTTGGCCATTATAACAGGCATAAGAAAATTTGAGCCATACCTATACGGAAGAGAGTATTCTACAATCTCACCATCGGTCTCTCACTGCCATGAACAAAAAGAAGTATGAGAATCCTCGTATAATGAGATGGGCTCTATTTTTACCAGGGCTGCGGAGTCGGAGTCGTGCAATTTTCCCAGAGTCGGAGTCGAAAACTCTGTGCAAGTGAAGTCGGAGTCGAAGATTCCTGTGTAAAGTGAGTCGGAGTCGAGTCCGAAAAATTTAGGGATACTATTAATTAATTATTATTATTATTACTTATTATTCATATAATTTAATTTATTTCCAACGTTCTAAATTTTATTTTTGTACATTATTTAATTTCCTTAAAATAATCTTTGAAAATAATATACAGTAGAAGATATATTTAGTTATTTACATAGATTTCCCGAAGCGTTCGTCTCTATATTGAGACATCTTGAGGGTTATTTCTTGTAAGCGAATGAAGCTTTAAATTGGAATTTTTATTAAATCAAAATGATATTGAGTCTGACTGATAAAATACACATAAAATTTTATGTTAATGTCTGGTTGCGTGTTTTGATGTAGAAGGCCTCCGCAATTTTAAGTTCTGGACTTCACACGATCCGTAATATTGTGAAGTGTTTAGAAATATTACTAATATTGAGAGCATGTGCCGTATTGAAATGTTCCCAAAGATTTTGCTGAGACTGTAGTGGTTGATATGCCTGTCCGACAATATCATTCTTCGTGTAACCAAGCTTATGTCGGACGTACAGTCTACCTCAGGGCAGTTAAAATTGGTATACAACGTGATGGTTGGTGGGCAAAGCATCTCTTGTGCTAAGGAAGATTGACAGACTGTACCATCAATATAGTCTGACTTAAATTTTTGAGGTGTCTTTAGTTTTGAGGTGAAGATTCAAAATATTACGAAGGCACTTCTCTTCCTTACTGACAAATAGCATTGGAAGTTTTGAGAAAGAAATTTATCGTTTTTCTGAATATTTTTACTTCTTTATTATATAATTTTTGTAAATGGGTTTTTTATTATTGTAATTTTCCACTGAATATTGTGGATGATACAGTTAATTAAATTTGTATTTAATCGCGGCAAATTTCTTTATAAAAGTTTTCCAAGTTGACACATAGGTTGTAGTGCTCCGTAAACTAAAATTTTTAGAATATTCTTTTTGTAAATATAGTCGGTGAATAGGATCCTAGTCATATACAGACCTTATCAGTGGGTTTGACATGTAATGCTGTAGATAATGAGCCGTCAGAATTACATTGATTTTTGATGTCTAAAAACCGATAGCATTATTAACCTGTTTCGTATGGAATTTTTAAGCATGTGACATCTTTCGAATTCTAATGGTAACTGATGTATATGATCGTATGTTGCCTGAAAAATAGTGAGGGTGTCGTCCACATACCTTATGTAAAAATACGGGGTTAAAGTGGTTTGTTTCACGAAGGATTTGTTTTTCCCAGATTGACAATATAGAGAGGTCAGCATGATGTAGGTCAGTGTGAGCCATCGCACTCATCAAGTTTGTAGATATACTGTTTTCTTTAAATTTAAAATCAATATTTGTGAGTACAACAAATTAATAAAATGTTCTCATATGTTGTTCTGATAAATCTGGTGGGGGTAGGTTATTTTGAGTGATACACTTCGTTATTATTATGTCAATCGTATCAAGAACCCGGTACATTTTTGAGCAAAGATTCTACATCAAGTGAGGCGAATATATTCGTAGCTTTTCAGTTTTTAATTTGATAATTTACATGTTCTCATTATTTGATTTAACCTATGAAGTTATTAGATATGGGTCGGATATGATGTTCAGCATATTGGGCAGATTTCGTGTGTAACGTTCCGGCACATAGTTATTACAGGTCTCCAAAGGTGAATTTTCTGAGGTTTTTGTGTATTTTTGCAATTCATATATATATACTAAAGTTATAAAATTCAGTTCTTTTAATTTTGTCAGAAATTCTTTTGTTTTTTTATTTCATAAGCGATTCTGTAATGCTATTATTATTATTATTATTATTATTATTCATTATTATTATTATTATTATTGCAACTGAAAGTATTAAGCTGTTAATTTTTATTTTGTTTATAAATAAAAATAAAAATATTTGCATTAATAATTACGTTAAACATTTGTGTTTCCGAAACTGAATATATTTGTTTGTAAAATGTGTTGCGCCTTCATTTTATGTTTTTTACGGTACTTTACCGTATAGGATTTGGAGATTAGATTCATTGAAAGTGGTATATATATTTTTATTCTCAAAAGCAAGCGAAAAAAAATTGTTGAACAAAAAAAATGTTTACTGTAACTCTGTAGCAACTAATCTGAGTCAGAGTCGAAATTTTGGATTTAAATGTGTAAGTGGAGGTCGGAGTCGGAGTCGAAAATTGTTTGTTTAAGTGGATGTCGGAGTCTGGAGTCGAAATTTTTTTGATTAAAGTGGAGTCGGAGTCGAGTCGCAAATCCAAATTTGAATTAAGGGTCGGAGTCGAAAAATTTAATTTTACGACTCCGTTCAGCCCCTGGATTTTTACAACGCTACGTTTATTCTTCTCACATTTAGCGCAAGGATAATGTGATTGCCGACTTATCTCAGTAGAGTCAGTTCGGTGATTGGAAGACATTGGATAGGATCGAAAAATCGTCCACCGATCAGACAGAAGGATTCTAACAAGAATTCAGCAAATGGTTCTATCAAGAAAGTAGAAAGCAATAATATAGTAATTTGCTCAAATGCGGGGCTAACATGTGATGTGATGACATGGCTAATAACTTAGAAAATTTGATCATTATGTCATTTCCCCCTTATTGTTGTACAGTCCTCCTCCCAATAGCATGGCATTCATTAGTCTCCACTCTATTTGCGCCACACACACACACTATATTATATATATATATATATTATATATATATATTATATATATATATTATATATATTATATATATATATATTTATATATATATATTATATAATATATATCAGTATAATATATGTAAATTTTTATCTTTTAATTTTTAACATTTCTTTAGTAAGACAAGCCAGAATTCAAATCGTTTTGGTTTAAGCGTTCACTTTGATAGAGCGATATTTTTCATTCTTTGCATCTCTTATTGTTTATATTATTATTATTTTATGATTATATTATTATTATTAATTATTATTATATTATATGATTATGGATTATTATTATTATTATCAGTTTTACGCTAGTAAGCAATAGTAAAGAGTATATATATATATATATATATATTAATATAATATATATTATTATTAATATATATATATATAATATATATATATAATATATTATATAATATATATCTTGTGTAAATTATATATTAATATATATATATCATATATATATATATATATATATATATATATATATATATATATATATATATATATATATATTGGAAATATAAAATTTATTTTAATTGGTAAGGAGCTAAATTTCTTTAACGAAGGTTGTCCTTTTGGTTCGTTTTTCAGTGAAATTTAATTTTTTTGTTATGCATTATTTCTCTTTAGCAGGTTGACAAACCCCGCCTCATCTTCTGTCTGTATATACCTACCTGTCTTCTATTTTGAGATGAAAGATGTATACATGATTTACTGTACTGAATGGACTAGTGTAATTGGCTAATAGTGTAACCTCGAATGCAAGGGCTGGTATAAATGCGGGTGCAGAGCAGTTTTATTACCTTTTTTTTCCATCTTTGTTCCGAGGTCATATGTGTGTTGCTTGTGGTAATCCTGCATTTTAGAATGCACCTGTTGCAAAGCGTATTGTTAGTATGTCGATTTGTATATATTGTGCAAGTTCGTAATCCATGTGTTTTCAGTGTAAATGTCATTTACATTTAATAAGGTGTTTTAAAGCAATTTTGGTAAAATATTTAAGTGTAAACCGGTGTAGTTTATTTTGGTAATATTTATTCATGGTTAGTAGTGTTAATGGTTTTATTAAGATGCTATGTGCATTCATGCAAGTAGTTTCGCGCACAACAGACGCCTTCTAGTGTACATGTGTTTTATCCTAATTGAGGTAACCAGGTAATGTCCGTAAATATAGTTTTTGCATTGGTATTTGTTTTAATGATATTATTTAATAATAATTTTAAAGTTTAAAATTTTTTTTTTGGTATATATGAATTTTATTTTACAAATGGTTTTCTATCTGATACTTTGTCTTCAACAAGATCAAATAGAAAACGGGATTGTTTGGTGCAACACACAAACAAACATTCAATTTTCGATTTTTTTTATTTTAAAATCACTTTTGCGTTAAATATAGAGGTCTTAACATAATATAATTTGTCTATATATTTTTATTTCGTTATTTTGAATATTTTAAAATTTATTCAACGTATATATATATATTATAATATAATATATATATATATATATATAAAGTATATATATATATATATATATATATATATATGATATATATAATATATATATATATATATTATATAATATATAGTATTATATGATATATTTGGTGAATCATACTTTTCCTTTGAATTAGATCTGGAAGTTTTCGTAAACGGATGAGTAAATTTATTATTTTTTAAAAAAATTGGTTTAGGATACGACTGTCACTCTATTCCGATTACTATTTAATTGATTCATTTAAATAATAAAATTTATTTAATAAGATATTCTACTTGGTCAATGAGAGCCTTCCAGGTAATAATTGGTAATAAAGAAATCTATCTTGGATCGATTGCAGGTACAAAAAGAACCCGACGCCCGATTTAGTGCTTTTGCTCATGACCACTGTATTTGATTGGTAAATCCTTTTGCTATCAGAGATTTATTGAGTTATTACAGGTCGCTGACTTCACCAACGTGGTTCAGAGATTACCACTATTTTTTGAGGACGAAATCCCAGTGTTATAAGATAGTATTTGTCTTGGGGGCCTGGCCATTGTCTTTATAAAGTCGGATTGTAGTAAGTAGAGCGATAGTCATAAATAACCTGACAATATTTATATATTATATATATATATATATATAATATATATATATATATATATATATATATATATATATATATATAGGCTGGGATGGGTTATTTTTTTTTGGTTTTAACCAACTAAAAAAACCAATGGTTTAAAAAAAAACCATGCATAAATATTTAAAAAACATAACATATTTATTCAATGTTTTTTAGAAGCGATGTATGGTTTTTTTCTCATTCTTTCTATTAAAAAAGTAGCTGAAAGGCAATAAAGGACAGTTTTGCTGAATTTTATTATTATTGTGGCAATTATTAATATATATATAAGTATATAGTAATATATATATTATATATATATATATATATATATTATATTATATAATATTATATATATATATAATATATATATATATATATTAATAAAATAAATAAATATGTTATAACCTTTTTTTCAGATAGAAGTTTAAATTAACTAATAAATATACCATCTTATTCTACTTCTGAGTTTTAATGTAAAACTCAAAATAATAATTTAAGGCCAAAGATATGAAAGAAATTTGAAATTTAAGAACTAAAGAAATTTATTCACAGGAATTTAAAATACTGTGTTAGCACATAGTGTATAACAGTTTCCAGTAGTGATTTTCCTTTTAGAAAATCTATTAACAAAAAAATTTCTACATAAACCTCAAATAGCATAAAACAAAAACATTGTTTTAATTTTTTTATTTTCTTTTGTAAAAAAACCAATGGTTTATGGTTTTTAAAAAAAAAACATTTTTTCCAAACCAATATATATATATATTAATATAATAATAATAATATATATATATATTATATATATATATATATATTATATATATATATATATATATATATATAATATATATATATATATATATATATATATATGAATATATCACCAGTCTTCTGGCAACCTTCATACTTGCTATCAAGTGATAAAGCAAATAAGGACAAAAAGATATAATGTACTGTGTTCGCTCAAAAACGCCCAACATTTGTAAAACAAAAAACGCCTTATAAACCAAAGTAATGCTAAGAAAAAGTATAAATTGTTTCTTGCATTGGATCCGAGACTTGCCTATTGATTTCCATCAAAAAACAAAAGACGGGCCTTTTTAAGAAGACTTGAAACTTTTTTTATTTTGGACGTGGATTGCCTAGTGGATAGAGCGGCCCGGTTACTGTAACCAGCGACGCGGAGTGCCAGTAGTTCGAATCCGCTGAAGGAAGCGTAAAATCTCTTTGACTCATTCATTAATGTACTGTATATATATATATATATATAATATATATATATATATATATATATATATATATTACAAATAATTTATATAATATATATATAATATATATATAGTATATATATATTATATATAATATATAATATGATTTGGATTTGAATATATATATATATATACACTCCAATTACGGGGTCGGTGAAACACGAGTTCCAATGCCATGCATTAATAAACTTAATATGAATACTAAATAACTCTAAGCATCATGATTGATCAGCATAAATCTTCCGACATCATTTCCGAATAAGGTCCTTAATAACAAATCTGATTATTAATCATCATGTAAGATATGTCATTAATAACAAATCTGATTATTAATCATCATGTAAGATATTTGAGAATGAGTCAGGCTCTCACAGAGGGTCACAAGCAGAGCTTTCATATTCTTAGGCTTACTCTCTTGAATGTCTTTAATTTAGTTCTCTTAAGAATTCAATGTCTTTGTGGATGTTGACAAGGATGATGATGCTGAAGAACTGGTTCTTAGCTACTGGAGATCATCTCATATAATGTACAGAAACACCCGCGTGGTGGTTCAATGAATGATTGGTATGAGAGAGTTTTATTAATACTTTCAACATTACTTTGATGCTATCAGTTTCAGGTTATGAATGATAAATACTAGTATTTCATCGTGCTCTAAACTTTGCTTCCTTTTCCCAGATTTTGTCCTACTCTCTATCTTATTTTACAAGAATTCCACTTTGAAGTCTTTGCTACATATATAAAAACTTCTGTAGTATATGTTGTTTTTATCATGTCCAATTATTTGCAACCTCAATTAACATTTTGAAATTAGCGTGACAGATGAGAATGCATATTATGATAATACAGCATAAAGGAATGAATAATGGGGTTTCTTTCTATTACAGCATGATTCCCTTAAAGAAATAGTGCACCTCCCCCTAATCATCATCCAGTAATATAAAACTAAAAATTTAAATAATAAATTCATACTTTTGAATTTTAAAACACAAATAATAAAAAAAAAAAAAATTATTTGGTTTTGTTTAATTTACTATTTAGTAAACAAACTATAGCATATAATAGGAACACAAAAAAAAAATCAATCAATCTCCCATCAGAAACTTGCAGGAACTGCAGAGCTTCTAAGTGCATGCTTTTTTAAAATTATATATATATATATATATATATATATATAATAATATTATAAATATATACTGTATATACTATATATTATATATATATATATGAAAACTAGTATCTATGAATATAGAAATTAAAAACTTTTATGGACTTTGATAGGTTCTTCCCAAATGTCCTTTAGGTTCTTCCCAAATGTCCTTAAAGGTTCTTATAAATGATAATAGATATGTGGATGACCTTTTGGTATTTTACCCATGAGCATTTTCCACCCTCAATGTATTTTATCGAGATTAAATATTGTGTATCAATAAAGTTTACATGGAAAAACATTAAGTAGAAGAAAGCTTCACCTTTTTCGATATGAGACTATGCATGATAGACAATGATTTTCAACATTTTAAGGTATCACGAAGAATCGTACTTATAATATACTCTTATAAGTACTGGCTTTCAGCGCATTCACTTAAAACAAAGAAGCGTGTACTTTTAAGACAATATTTGCGTTCACATAGAGCCTCATGTCAATTATCAGCTTCCAGTTAAGCGTAAGCCAATTTTCTTTTTCTTTTAAAACCTAAATCGAACGAAAGGAACAACAACGCTCATGGTGTAAAAGTTGATGCTATTTTCGAGCCGAGTATTATTGAAACAATAGAAAAGTAAATAAATTACTTTTTTTTGTATATCACACAACAAAAGATAAAGCAAAAATTTGGGGAAATTTTC
>JABUQX010091011.1:32500-47181 GCA_015478945.1 Trachelipus rathkii
TGTAGAGCTCATTCTCAAAGAGAGAGAGAGAGAGAAAAAAAAGGCTAATGTCCCAAATGAAAGGAGTATGAATGGGAATATGCCAAGAAACAAAGGAATGCTTCTTATGTTTGGTACCGAATAGAAATGCAAATACTTTACTAAGCATAATTTCAAGAAGAATACGGAAAGGTACAAATATTATTTCATATGGATTGGGCGCTTATAAGGATATTTCAAAGATCTAAGATATCGATTACAAACATGAAATAGCTAAACATTCAGAGAATTTCATTAATCCATATAATGGAGCTAATGCGCAGACTATTCAAAGATTATGGGGAACTCCGAAATATAGAAACAAGGTAGAATGCGGAACTAGTCGTTTAATGTTGCAATCATATTTATCCGAACAGATGTGGAGACAAAAAATCAAACAGAAAGACCTATTTGAGGGAGATATTAAAGGAAATAGTCAAATACTTTCCTGCTAAAATTTAAGACAAATATAAATTAAATTGTTTAGTTTATTAAAATAATCGATTAATTTTTATAAAATAATCGATACTATCGTAGTGTGTAGGTTAACCAAAAAGAACCATATATATATTATAACTATATAATATATAAAGCTATATATAATATATATATATAATATAATTTAAATTATTATATATATTATAGATATATGCGAGCCATATACCGTTAACCTTCTCTCTGTCCTCTCTCTCCCCCCCCCCCCCCCCTTATTTAATGTTAACGCACTAAAATATTAAGAAATTAATACGGAAATACTTAGGAAAATATTAAATAAGTATGATTAATGAAATAAATAAATAAATAAAATTAATTAATGATTGTCTTACTTTCAAAGTTCTATCTAACATCTGCCACCTATCACATGTTTTTGAGTAAAATCGATTTTATTTTTTTTCTTCAAAAGGTACGGGTAAGTATAATAATAATAAATACTTTATATATAATAGATATATATATATATATATATATATTATATATATATATAATTTATATTATAAGTATTATAATAATATATAGGTTTTATATATAGTATTATACGCACAGTAGGGGCTCAGTTCGACTGGGAATATATGTAGTCATTTTTCCATTACCCCGTAGGGGAGGGGGCGGAACCCCCGCGACACATAAATACCAAAGGCGGGGGTTCCGGGACCCTCCCCGGAGGAGGGGAAATAATCCTTACCCTCGTTCACCGCGAACTCAAGAGACCCCGACTCCTCGCCATTTCCGGTCAACCCTTGGGTACTCTTTAGTTTATATCTCTATATATATTATATATATTTCGTTAATTAAATAATTATATCTATATATATATATCCGATTTTTTATATTTTTTAAAAAGGTTTCTTTTATTTTCGAAAATGTACTCCTTTTTACTGTAGCATTAATAAGTTTTTAAGATACATATGACGGCTATGGAAGGCTGACCTATATATATATATATATATATATTTATATATATATATATATATATATTATGTATATATATATATAGTAAATATAATAATATATATTAAGTGAGTCAATACATATGTGATAAAATTTATTAGGTAAAAATATAGTTCAGGCAATAATATTTTATAAACTATTTCAGAACTTTACAATTCTTTTATATATAATATATATATTATATATATATATATATTATATTATAGATATAATAAGTATATATATATTAGGCACTATCTTTAAAGGGAGTTACATAAAAAGACTTGATATCGAAAATCGCCGAACGCTACGCTTGAAACCCTGCGTGTCACGTGTTAGCTAAAACGCCAATAGAAAGAGCGCGAGTTGCCAAAAGCTGCTATTAATTTTAATTTATTTTTATTTTTTTAAGGGGCTCGAGCTAACGGGGGATAGAAGGGGAACGAAGTCCCCCCCCGTCGTCCCTTGCTGAGCCGAGAGACCCTGACTCGTTCCATCTTTTCGATTTACCTTGGGTGTCCTGTAGTTAAAAAAATGTTTTTGGTAACTGACGCTCTATTGCTTGAAATAATCGAAAAAATTCGATTACATCTTTCTCCGATTATTATATCGGATAACTTCCTTTTAAAGGACAAGTCCTATATTATATAATATTATATATATATATATATAATATGATACTTTCTTTCGTAAACATTATAGTATGATATAACATTTTTAAATAAATTACTTCAGTACGTTATTTTAAATTTGTTGGAAAGATTTATGCATGTCTCTAGCAACATTTTAGTACGTTTTATGTTCAAGTACTTTTTATCGCCCCTGCTCTATCTAGTTGCTTTTTTTTTTTTTTTTTTTTTTTTTTTTTTTTTTTTTTTTTTTTTTAAACAATCCAGTGAAAATAAATGATATAAAAGTAATCTACATTAATTAATATATATATATAATATATATTAAATATATATTTATATAATATTATAAATAAATATATATATACTAGATATATATATATATTATACTAATATAAATTATCAAGTTAAAGGTTATGTTTTTAATATTTTTAGAGGTGTGAAGCTGCTTTAGTATTAAAGTTTCAATTTGATTTTAAGCATTTCACTTCAATTTTATGAAATGTGTTCGAATTCATACAATCGATATGTATATGGAGGTGGAAGCGGATAATCGACATGATCCCACATAGATTGTGTAGCTTTATATTTAAGTGAAATTATGCATGCTAAAAAGATTTTAAAGGATTTGGAGATACCCTCTTTAAGTGAAAACATTTAAAGCATCAAAGAAAAGTATATTTTCCAGCTCAACCGAAGGTTTTCAGCTACACGAACACTTTGACGTTACCGGAGCAAACTCGAAGTATTAAATTTACTTTCAAAGAAAATTTAGTTCCCACTTCCTGTACCATAAACACTTAAAGCCTGTAAGGAAGGATTCACCAGAGGAAATGTGCGTCTCCAGCATTCCATGTGCGGATTGTATTTAAAGGGGAGAATGTATATAAATATTACTTTAAATGTATTTACATCCTTATTACACTATTGAATAATCAAATTTAACAATTTAGTTTTATAACTCATCGGATTTTCAAATTTTTTTTTTTTATTTTATCAATAACACACCAAGTCTTCTGGAATACTCCTCCCTAAGAAGTTATTAAAATGAAGTGCATTGGCGAAATCACTTAGTGAGGAACCCCCCCCCCCCCCCAAAAAAAAAATTTGAAGCGATCCCAGAAAATGGTTTCCAAGAAATATTTCTATTATGCATTTGAAAAATATTCATCTAGAAGTTGATGTTGCTGATTTAAATACTTATTCTAATGATTTTAAAACAAGTATTTTTTTTAATTTTATAAATTTTTTTGCTTGATGCAAATTTTAAACTATTTAAGTGGCACTCAAACCCCCTCACCCCCCCACCCCCCCTCTCAAGTAATTTAACAAGCTTTTATAAAAACGTATATTATTATCTCTTAGTATTTATTACAATTAATGCCTTTCTAGTGACTTTATACATAAAATATACAATAATGTTATCCCTTTAAAATTTGATTGTAAATTTTAAAACGCCACATGACGTCGTCATCAGCCAGCCATGTTCATGCGTCAAGCCATTTTAATTCGTAATATTTGTTAATCTTTATCGAAAATTACAATCAACTTGTAAGATACATTATGCCTATCTCCGCCCGTGTTGATTTTAATTTCTTCCGTCGATTTCAATGAAACTTACTGAAGATGTCAGAAAAAAAAAAAACTACAATCTTGCAAAATCCCTTTCAAAAAAATTGGACATTTTTTTTAATTAGAAGTTAAAATCCATTACAAAGGCATGGCATACTAACATTTTCAAGGAAGGCGGAGCCCCCCGTACCCCCCAATCCGTTATTGGTTGTAAAATGATAAAATATTGCTTCAACATTAGCTTATAGAAGTTTTTTATGTGCAAAAATATCACCACTGCAATTGCTACTTTTGTTTTAATACATTTTGTTTTTAACTTAAGCTTTGCTAAAAAACACTACCGTACCCTAACATACATAGAAAAATATTGTTTACAGCTGTGTAACAAAAACACAAAAATTATAATCATGTTATAAAATTTGCTTATAAATAAATGATACAAATATTCTCCCTATTCGACAACCAGAAAAATTTTCGAAGCGGAATTTATGAAAATATCACTACATATTTTATGTATTTTATTTTAAAATTCTTCTCCTATTAAAAATTATTGCTAATATAACGTATTTATGCTCTTCATTATTTTTATTGCCTAATAATATTTTAATTTCAAATGAAAATTCTGTCTCATGATATTGTAATCCAGACATGAAATACAACGGCATTTGTTAAATATATTATATCAATATATAATTATAAACACATATAAAAATAACAATGAAATACTTTAAACGTATATATATATTATAATATTATTAGTAGTAGTGATACATAATTTATTATATACTTATAAATACTTCTCTATTATATTCTTCATAATCCCTTTAACGTGTCTTTTTCTTATGAAGATTAGTTCCCATAGTGACTGACTCGTGTCTATAAAATTGAACTTTATTTGAGCCGGCTATCGTTAAACTGCATCGCCACGGAAGTGTTCATTGGCTGGGTATTTATTCTTGTCCCTCAGGAATTAAGGAATTGAAACCCGCGATATATTATATATATATATATATATTATAATTATATATATATATATAATATATATATATATATATATAATATATATAAATTATAGTATGGGGAAATTTGTTCAAATATCACCTTTTGTGCGTATGTCTGTGTCACCAAACCAAGTCGCTTCCGAAGTCACGGCCTAAGTCACACGCGGACCTAAGGTGACTCGATTCGTAGCACAAACGTAATGACGTACTTGAAATAATATATATATAATATATTATATATATATATATATATATATATATATATATATAATATTTGTATACACGATATATACATATAAATATCAAATGTCTAGCTAACAACACTTTATCATAACCTAGATTTAAAAGGCGTACAGTACGACCTAACCTAGAATTGATACACGTTGCAGAGAATTGAACCTAACCTAGACGGATACACGTTGCAGGCCATTCAACCTAAACTAGATCTGGAATTATGCCAGAAGCTTGCCACTAAAGAATTTTCTTAAAAAATTTAACTTAACCTTAATTTTCTGAATCCTTTAATTTTTTATAAGCAAAATATTGTTTGTGTAGTCTGATGTACATTTTGTTTCTTTTATTTATATATAGATTCACATTACTGATCTATTTAAAGACACACTCTCTATCTATCTCTCTTACACCTCTCTATCTATCTTATATATATATATATATTACTATATTACTATATTAATTATATCTCGCTCTCTTCTGACCTCCCTCGCCTCCCTATTATACCTCCCTCCCTTTCCCTCCCACTCTGCTCTCTCTCTTTCTCTCATCTACTTTACTCTCTCTCTCTTCTATATACATTTGTCAGGATATTTTACTTGAATTAAATTTACATTAATATTACGTTTAAATAATATAGAAATGATGAAGTGCACTTAGTATCACCTAAATGAAACAAAGTGCGTTATTAAAAATCATTTAATCTTATATTAAATCAAAAAAGAGGCTCTCGTTCTACTCATAAAATCAGTATACCACTATTGGACTATTATTCATATTATAATTGAAACGACTTAATGAATTAATTCTCACAAACGAAAAGAGAAATTTATCAAAATATAGCTAAAAGCCAATACTTAAACTATTGTATGGATATGGCTTAGCTGGCAGCTTCTTCACCAGTAAGGGTGGAAGTGTAATCCAAAAAGGTTATATATACTAATATGTTGGATGCGTGATGTGTTATTATCATATAATATATATATTTTAATATATATATTATATTATTATATATATATTTATATTATATTATAGCGTATATTATATATAATATATATAGGTAATTATAATATAATAATATATATATATATATATATATATATACTAATATAAGTTTCATGATGTAAGTTATTTTTTTATGAGGTAACTCTCTATTTAAAAGGATGTTACATAAATAACATGATATCGAAAAATCGCCGAAACCCTTACCAAGTTTACACTTATTAGCTATAAACTCCAAATTAGAAGAGCGCAGTGCCAAAAATTGTTATTTTTTATCATATAGCGGCTCTAGAGGAAAAGTATTTAATATATTATTATAGGAAGCAAATTTTAATATATATATATATATACGTATATTAATATATATACTACTATTAAATATATATTAATATATTATAATAATATATATTAATAATATATATATATATATATATATAATTTAATAATAATTAAAATAGTATTTTTTTTTGTAAAAATCACAATTAATAATATATTAATATACTCAATAATAACTATATCTATGGAATAGAATTGGGGTGGCATTAAGAGTTTTAGCATGGTTTTATTATTATAGGTATAAAGAAAGAGGAAATAAGCTTAGTTGGAGATATTAGTGTTAAGATTATAATTGTAAATTATATATTAGCTATATGGTATATTATATGGTATAATGAAACAGTTAAGGCCTTATTATAGATAATTATATAATACATGATAATATATTATAATAAATTATAATAAATAATATTATATATGAATATATATATATATAATATAAATTAAAATAAAAAGTAATATTAAATATTACTATATATAGTAGTTTCTTATATATATATATATATATATATATATTCATTAATATTTATTTTTATAGCGTCTTTTATATATATATTTTTCTCATATTATTATATTTCTGAACTGTATGTTTATATTATTTCTCTCTAAAAAGCGAAAATTCTATAAAAACTCTAATTTTATTTTTAAACGAATTAAAAAATACTCGTAGGCTACAATGTTTATCAACACCATAATTAAGCCTGTTAGAAAGTATCTTTTTTTAATTTGCTAATATTAGGTAGGCTTTATATCGTTTAGGCTGCTTTTTATTTAGATATAAACAAACCCATTATTGTAGTTGTCACTTATTTCTTGACTTATGTGTCCTCTATAATTTCAAATTTTCAAAATTATTTATAAATGGTTTTTAAACGAATTATAAAAAAATTCTCGTTGGCTACCATGTTTAGCAACACCATAATTAAGCTTGTTAGTAAGCATCTTTTTTTTTAAATTGCTATTAGATAGGTTTTATGACGTTTAGGCTGTTTATTTTTATTTAGATATAAACAAACCCATTATTGTAGCAGTCAACCTTAACATGACGTTTATGTGCCCTATATAATTAATTTTTTTTAAATTTACAATATTATTTATAATTTCTATTTTTAAATGAATTAAAAAATACTCGTAGGTTACAATGTTTATCAACACCATAATTAAGCCTGTTTGAAAGTATCTTGTTTTTTTAATTTCCTAATATTAGGTAGGCTTTATATAGTTTAGGCATATTTTCATTTAGATATAAACAAATCAATTATTATAGCTGTCACTCTCTCTTATCTTGACGTTTATTTGCCCTCTATTTTATTTTTTTTTAAATTTTCAAATTTTATAAATTCCATTTTTAAACGAATTAAAATACTCATAGGCTAATATGTTACTAATATTAGGTAGGATTTATATCGTTTAGGCTGCTTATTTTTATTTACATATAAATAAACCCATTATTTTACCAGTCACTATTATCTAGACGTTTATTTGCCCTCTACAATTATTTATATTTTAAATCTTCAAAATTATTTATAAATTCTATTTTTAAGTGAAATAAAAAAATACTCGTAGGCTACCATGTTTAGCAACACCATAATTAAGCCTGCTAGAAAGAATGTTTTTTTTTTTAATTTCCTAATATTAGATAGGCTTTAAATCGTTTAGGCTGCTTATTTTTATTTATATATAAACAAATCCATTATTGTAGCTGTCACCCTTATCTTGGCGTTTATGTGCACTCTATAATTATTTTTTTTTTAAATTTTCAACATTTATAAATTATTTTACAGGAATTAAAAAATATTCGTAGGCTACTCTTATCTTGACGTTTATGTGCCCTTTATCATTATTTTTTTTTTAATTTTCAAAATTGTTAATAAATTCTATTTTTAAATGAATATAATTTAAAAAATACACGTGGATATGTATTTCTATTGGGTCATATTTCAATACTCACCATAAGGTGATATCAAGTTTATATAGTATTTTATATTATTTTTAATTAATTATTACATAATAGTTAAGTTAGCTTATTATATAGTCTAGGCTTTCCTTTCTCGTGAGTGGACGGAGTAAATATAATCCCTATATGACCGCTTGTAGGTGTCTCTTATCATGACGTTTATTGCCCTCAATAAATTATCTTATATTTATATTATATTAAATATATTACATAAAAAATTAATTCATAATAAATATATACCTATAATGACGGCTTCGAAAAAGCTAACGAAGAAGAAGCCGGACTCGCACCAAGTTTTCAAATCAACTAATAATCAGAGCTCCTGTATATATAGAAGATAAACTTATTTAATATTTACATAATATTAAGATGTAGGATTAGTTATTATCCTCTGACGTTCCCATAAGTCCATTAGAGTTAAAACCAAGATTTACGATTCCAAATATCAATACTTAATTTATATACAATATTTACTCTCTAGATATTACATCTTAATATATATAATTATTATTATAAATATTCTAAATTACTTATAAATAATATATTTTATTAAACGAAATATTTATAATAAAAACCCGTTATTTGAGCATCTCAAAAAGAAACATAAAATGCTAATTTTTATATTTAATGCACTCTTAATATTTATAGATAAGAGAGTTATATTTATTAAAATATCAATTAATATAATTATAAAGGAAATAAACATCACTATGAGTTGGTAAGAATTGTAATATTGTGGGAGAAGAATATTGTAAAGAAAGAAGATTTGCTCAATGAGGATAATAAATGACATATATAGAAGGCATTATCTATTATAAATTATGAATGGAGTAAGCCCAACATTCTGTATTTTTGAATTTTTTTTCCATATGTGAACATTATATATATAAATATTAATAAATATAGTAATATTTATAATTATAATATAATAATATATAATAATTATTATAATAATAATAAATTTAATATAATAATAATACATTATAAATAATAATAAATAATTATATAATAATAATATATAAAAGTAAATAATAATTACAATAAAGTATAATAGTATATGAATCAGCTTAATAGATATATAATTATATATAATATTATAATAAATAATATATATAATAAATATAAAGTAGAAATATATAAAATAAATTGTATATATAGGTATTAGAATGAGAGAATAATATATATGACTTCTTAAACTATATAGGATATATATATATAACCAATTATTATATATTTAAATGCAATATTAACTAATATATTAATAATGTATATCTAGTTAGAGATCGTACTCCATAAAGTCTTGTATCCAAAATTTAAATATATTATATATAATAAATATCATAATAAATATATAAATTATATTATATATGAAATTTTAAATATTAATATATATTAATATTAATAAGTTATAAATTAAATAATATAATTATAATTATAAATAAATTATAAAAATAATATATAATAATCAAAATATTATTGAATAAATAATTAATAATAATGGCGTACATCAAACGAGCTCTCATCAACCTTCACTAATGTTATAATGTAGTAATCTCATCGTTATATTTTTGTTATTAATTATACCATACATAGTTGTATGTGAGTAAATATATTAAATATTAATATATTATTATATATATTATTATAATATATATATAGATATTAATATCATATATATAATATATAATATATATATTAATATATATATATAATATATATGATAATAATATATATATATATATATATATATTATATATATATCAGCTCACCGAAAAAGTTCAGGATGTAACAAAAACTTATAATAGTGTACACCGAAAATTAAATATCATTTATTAATCAGGAGACATTTTAGCCGCAGAAAATTAAAAAAAAAATAAAATAAATAATAACCTATTTATATAAACTTTCATAGTGTGTGTTAAAAAATAGACATGTGAAAAGTTCTATTTTCTTGAGAGTATAACCCGCGATGCCCGCTGACCACCCTGACTCACGTGCGATCGAAAGTTGCCAAATGAGCGCTATGAATTTTGTTTCGTTTAAAAACTGACGCAACTAACCCAACGTCAAACTCAAGTAACGCGTAAATCCAGGGTTGAAGAGAGTCGGGTTTTTTCTCGATATTTTTGTGTGAGTGCAGCTACTTCATGCCTACGGGGACGACGGGGGGGTGGACTTATCATGTCCTCTCTACTCCTCTTTTCTTATCGCGCTCTACATTGTTTTAATTCCTGGTATTTTTTTTTTATTTTATTATATAGTATAGAGTTTAATTATTTATTTATTTTTCTCTTATTTTTATGCTTCATCTATATTTTCTTCTTTTTCCATCATGATGGCGAGTCTATTCAATAACGTCTTCTCTATGGTGCGCAATCACATGCTCGTGCATTTTCCCACTGCATCATTTTTAAATATTTTATTTAATATATAAAGACGATATTTGTAAATAATAAGTTATATTTTTTAATGTCTGCGCGTAAAAATCCCTCTTTCACTGACTTAATAAGAATTTGAGTATTGTATTTGGCGTGTAGTATGTAATAGTTTTCGAGTTACAGGCCCTTGGAGACGTTGTTAGGAGCTGGCGCTATATATATATATATATATAGTGTTAGTAGTATATGAGTATAGTATAGTATATATATATATAATATATATAATATAATATATATATATATAATAGAATCGCAAATTCTATTACGAATTTACTGTGCCAGAGTAATATATTAAGATCTACAAAAAACTTAATACCGCAAGTACTCGAGTGTTCATTCAATCAAAATCAACTTAGTTCTTTTGGTGACAGAGCTAGAGTATTTTAATATTTTAATATTGGGTGCTCAAAACCAGACTTTCTTCATTTGCCTTGATTGTACTTTTTATTAGTTATAGGAGGATAAAATAACCGTGTTTGCCCAATTACCCATTTGATATACCGCTCGGGGTCTCTTATTATCACACTGAGCTGCCTCAGCTTACCACATTTACTACCTTCACAAGTGTAGCGCGGTAGATTATATGGCTTGCCCACATAAAGAATCTATGGATATAATGATAGTAATCCGATACTATAGTGATAATGTTTAGTGATAATATTACACAACGGAGTGTTATTGTTATATATATAGTTCAATTGATAGTGATAATGGCCAGTGGTAACCGACCGCCGGTAAAATTAGAAGGAATATAGTGAGTGAGTCTTAGTGATCGTTGACAGTAGCATTAAATGTATAACCCAAATATAATAACTACATACGTTCAAATTTTCATTGTTTCTATAATTCTACAGAAATTTTGAAAAGTATTCTCTTGATATTAAGGTTATCTACATCCTTACCTACGTCCCTTATGTTTACCCAAGCCCGCCAGTACCCTCAGCCCATCCAATTAGCCCAATACTGCACACACACACACACTACCATCTACTCATTTCCATCTGCTGGCTACTATTAAACTTCTACTATTATAAATACCTCTATTTATATTACTACGACACCCCGAACTTATGCACCGCCATGTCTTATTGAGTACATCCAAACAAATAGCGAGGGTCGAGTTCACCTACCAGTCTGTTCGCCAACTAGTGTCGGTGCGATAAGAAATTAGCTCTCATCCTTGCGACATTTGGACGTATCGTACGCTTCAGCGCAAAACGGAGTACAACAACTCCTCCTTGATTAGGGCTCTGCCCTTACCTGTGCATGTGTACGGGTGTATCATGACAACAAAAAATTAGGCCTTGTATCGTATTAGGCTGCTCTTATTTTATTTAACATCCAATAACACACACTCGATATTGTAGCTCACTATCTTATCTTTCGGCATCGCCGCTCACCCAATAAAATATTATTTGTATATAATATTTTTAAAAGATCGATAAACGGAAAGTTAGTGTTTGCAAGAAAGAAACGAGAACAATTTTTACTTTAGGTTTTACACAAAGCAAATTTCGCTGAAGCGTACAGCGTTTGTTTCCAACAATCATAATTAAGGTATATATTTTGCTAATGTTATAAGTAGGCATATATTATCGTTTAGGCTGCTCATTTTTATATTTAGATATTAAACAAATAATCACATTTATAATGGAAGCTGTAATTACACTAATTATATCTTGACATTTATTTAGCATCCTTTATAATAATTTTGAAATTATAAAAAAAATAAAATTTCTAATTACTAAATGAATCAAAAAATAACTCTAAGACATTACCATGATTTATATATAAACAATCATATAAATAAAAGCCTATATTAATAAGTATTGTTTGTTAATTTGTCTATTTATTTAGGCGTTTAATATATCTGTTTAGAGGCTGCTTATTTTTATTAATATATAAGCAAACATAAATTGTATAGCTGTCATCTTATCTGCCGTTTTATGTGTCCATCTTATAATTATGATTTTAAAATTTTCAAATTATTTATATTTTAATTTAAAACGCAGTTGAAAAACTTCTGTGTATAGGTTAACCAGTTCATTAAAACTACCATAATTAAAACTTGTTAGAAAGTATCATTGTTTAGTAATTGCCAATATAGGTATGTTTATATCGTATTATAGGGTGGCATTTTTATTTAGATATTAAACAATACTAATTATGCAGATGTCACATCTTACCTGATGCAGTTTATTTCCTACTCATTACAAAAGTTTAATTTTTTTTTTTTTTTTTTTGAATCTTTGTGCCCTCTAATTAGTTTTTCATATATTTTAATAAACAATTATTAAATATCTTATACACTGATAAACTTACTCCAAGCACTACCATGTTTACTTAACACTCATAATTAAACTCGTTAGAAAGTGTATCTTTTTTTTTTTAATTATCAAACATTAAGTAGGTCCTTTATATCGCTTAGGGCATGCTTATTTTTTAATAACCACTTATTTAGGAGCAACTTCACGTTGACGTTTATGTACGCCCTATAATTCTTTGAGGTAAAGATTCAATAATACTATCGCTTAATTTTACTTCGTAAGCGCAATTGAGAAACAAGAAGCATTCATAGCGAGAGGAGATGACCATGGTTAGGAGCAATGACCGAATGAACATAAGGCTTGGTTAGTAAGCAATCTATTTTTTTTCAATTCTCAACAAATTATTTTATATCGTTTAGGATGTTTATTTTTATTTAGATATTAAACAAACCATAGTAGCGTCCAACCTAACAATGACGTGTAAGATGGACCTAGCATATAAATGAATGTGTGTTAAATATACAATAGTATTTAATATTATAATTTTAAATGGATTAAAAAATACTCGTGATAGATACGCATGTTTATCAACACCCAGTAAGTGTAAAAGTCAGTTAAAGTTTCATAGTATATTAGTTGTAGCGCTTATATAGTTCTAGGGATTTATTTTTATTTGGATATAAGACAATGCAGATTACTTGTGAGGCATGAAATCCGCGACAATATTTACTCGCACTTATAATTTTTTTTTTTTTTTTATTTGATTTTTTGAGTAGCGCTCACAGCTTTCAAATCAAATTCTAGCAATATATTTTTAAAAGCAATTGCAAAACAAAATATGCGTAAATCGCTCTCTATATTGATCATACACAGGGATTCACTAATATACAAATCGATGGACACCGCACGTGAGCTCCATTTGATAAAACTGTCTTGCCTCATGATCAAGAATACCCACTTGTTAATTTTTAAAAATAGATAAATTTCTATTTTTAAAGAAATTAAAAAAAATACTCCGATAGTTGATATTCCGTATGAGCCAGTGTGTATCATACATCCTAATTAAGCACCGTGTTAGAAAAGTATCTGGTTTTTTAATGTACATATTAGGTAGGCTTTATATCGTGTTAGCCCCGGCTAACTTTTAGATTGAGTGTAAAACAAACCCCATTATTGTAGCGCTGTCAACTCTAATCCTTTCTTGACGTTTATGTACCTTCTATATAAATAGGTTTTTTTAAAAAATTTTCCAAAATACCATTATCAAGTAGTTGCGCTTGATCTCATAGAAATCCAACAAGTTTAAAAAAAATCTAATCTAGGCGAGCTACCTATTGTTTTAATCGTACGCATGCGTCTTATTTTTTATTAGAACCCGCAGATATTATAAATTTCCTATGTTTGTTAAGAACACGAACGAAAAATATAGAATATTTAAAACTACTCTTATTTTATCAACATAAATTAGCCTGTGAAGAGAAGAGCCATTCTATCTACTGTTTTATAGGGACATATATTTTGTGATATTTATATGATAGAAGTTACTTTAATTAGATTATTTATGAATTAAATCCATTCAATGTAATGTGTTGATATTAATATTTATATCATTATTTTATTTTAATTTGTTTTTTGTCATATTAAACATCTTCTCAGCCTGAGAATCTCACCACGTGCAATGACTGAAAAATTCTAAAATCTCATTGAATTCGATAACTTGTTAAAAATAAGCACGTTGCAAGACCATGCTGTCGTTGTTTGGTACCTGTCACTCTGTATCTGATACGGTTTACTTGCCCCTC
>JABUQX010091012.1:0-22500 GCA_015478945.1 Trachelipus rathkii
ATCGGATACCGTGAAAGTTGAGTCACTATATGCGCATTGACGCATGATTGTAGTAAAAGATATTATATTAGGTTATGATTCCCTAAAAAATAACCGGAAATACTGAAGAAAGGGTCATAATTAGTGTTGTGTTGCATGCTTGGGTTTGTGTGTGTGTAGGTTGTGTTGTTGCTAGATTTCGACTATATCAGATAGTTGTATATATGTGCAATAATTAAAGATTATTACATAGATACAATAATAATAATTAGAAATTATAACAATAATTAATTATTTAAAATGTATTAATTTTAATATATTATGTTTAACTCAAATAATTATATTATTAAAACATCGTTCTATACGCAGATAAAACAGAGGATTATTTTTAAGGACCATTAGAGTGGACAAAGTATAATAAATCACCGTCACCGACCTTATTGCATATTTTGGTGTTCAATAATAGATTATAAGATTAATAAGTTGAGTCAGTCCTCGAGATTTTCATTTGTCTGCCGTGTTGACACTTGCAAATTCTGTGGTCATTGATGCTTCTCTCTGGAGAGTTGTATACATAGACATAACCGTCCTGGGTAAAGTTCTGGAGAGAACAACTACCAACCAATTCTAATGTTGTGGACCGCAGGCAAAGTGATCGCATGCTTTATAGGTGTAACACCATAATGTGGAAAATAATAAAAAATAAAAAAAATATAATAATAATAATAAAAATCATAATAATAATGAATAAATATAAATAATAAAATAATAAAATAATAATAATAATAATATTAGCGGTTTGAAGTAAGATGAATGCTAATGCTGACTTCTTTTGGTAAGTGAAACTCTAATTAATACCTTGTAAGATCTTAGTCAGTTAGGACTAGGATGAGATATATAGTTGTTAGTTTTCAATAACAATGTAATGAATTAACATAAATTTAGAGATATGTTGAAAAAGCTTGATAATATTATTTTTTAAATAATAATTAACAACAACAACAACAACAACAACAACAACAACAACAACAACAAACAAAAACAACAACAACAACAACAACAACAACACAACAACACAAACACAACTTCAACAACAACAAACATCAACAACTGACAGCAAATGCGAACACAAACGCACCACAATCAAACAGACAACACCCTACAGTCAGAGACAGAAACTTTTATTTTATGTATTTCTAGGTTGAGAGACAATAGATACTAATAATTGACTTTAATTTAAGAAAAACTAATAGATTCAAGTAAAAATTCAATTGTTTTTGGAGTTTATAAAGGTGGTATGGTTTACTTGCGAGGACTGTTTGATTAACTTATTTACTGATTTTTACTGTTGCTTTAGTAGTATTAGCATCTTCATAGTTATATCATAACATGAAATATAATAATGTTATTAAATAACTAATAGTGTTAATAAATATAAAATACCAAATATTAATATAAAGTTGTGTTGTTATTGTATATCAGAATATGTACTTGAACGATATATTCAATGAGATCTACTTGCAATAGATAGCAGGAGAAAGGGTGTTATAACCTGAGTTACTGATACTGCATAGGTATGCAAAATACTTGCTAAATTAAGTAAAACAAAAAATAAGTGTTTGTTTGTGTTATTTCCGGATGGAAACATGTTTCACCAGAACAACAACTGAATCAAAGATCAAAATCAAAGATCAATATCAAAATCAATGATCAGAAAGGGTGGGAGGCGGTGATGATATAGTATTGATTACTGGAAAAGGTATTCGACTACCGTTTCTAAATTCCAAGTTATTTTATTTAGTGTTATGATAAAAATGCAAATTTTCAAAGTTCAAACAACAAAATTATATCTAAAAGTTTCTGTGTTATGATATACAGAATATGACTGAATCAATTAGATCAATAGATCAATTAATTAATAATTCTCTATGATAGGAAGGTAGAGAGGTACGGACGGACATGATATGTACTGATTACCGTGTCGCTATGGTATTAATATGTAGGCGAGAGTGTTTATAAAGTATACAAACATATAATACGAGCATAATTTTTTAGTATGTAACAAACGCATAATGTTTTAAAGAAACAAGAGAATAAGCAATGATACAATAAATAGTTTTTTGTTTATGTTTATACGCTTCAGCTGAGATAATACTTAATTCAGATAGACCTCAATAAAAAGAAACTACTATACAATAGTATCTACTGAAGTGACTTGGTGATGGGTTGGCTCGGAGTGATAGTGATGTATCGTGATTAACTGATTATCTGCGTTACGGATTTCTCGGATTTAACATGCGAACGGCTTAGGTCAACAGTTAATAGGATACAATCGTTCTGTTAAGTTATAGAACTATTACAAAAGAAACCGGAAGTGTAGAAGAGAACAGAATCTAGAGAGTGAAGATAGAAACTACAAAATATCAATTCAACAGCTTACCGATCTTGGTTTTGAGTTAGCTGGTTCATTAGGTAATAGAGACTTTTAGAGAGAGATAGAGGTATGATGTAATTTAGGATTCAATTAGTATTCCAATGTGCATTCTACAGAGTGGTATGCATATTGGAGATCTTACTTGATACGGATTACTGATTTACTGCTTTTAGGGTATGTAAAAAACAAATTTATTAAATAACATTAAAAGAGAAAAAATTTTAGTAAAAAAAAATGTTAAAGAAACAAAACAAAAATAAATAAAAGGTTTTTGTTTTATTATCCAAAATAGGACTTGAATCAAAGATCAATAAATAATAGATCAATAGATCAAAGATCAATACACATGAAGGCGGAGGGCTGGACGGATACCGTGATTTTGTATTTACTGATTCACGGTGATTTATTGCTTGTGAGGTTATTGTTAAAACCCCAATTTCTCCTATAGTTTATTAGAGCCAGAGTAATATATGTAGAGTAAATTTTATTTAGTAAAATAACAATTATTTATCTGTAAGAAGACTAATAAATACACCAATAAAAGGATTTTTGTAATTATAACGCATATATGGACACCTTCTATATTTAATTTAGATACATATAGATCAATTATGATCAATATAGAATGAGATTAGACAATTAGGAATACCGACCGATTAGGTTATAGTTGCTCCAGTTATAGCTCCTATTGATTAACTGTGATTTTTTACTGCTTGTGACTACGTGCTTACGGTATCTCAAAAATACAAATATTTATATGTAAAACCAAAAAAACTTAAAGTTTTTATTTAAAATCTCTTTTCCACACAATTATTTTTGATTACACAATCTAAAAGTCTTGTTATTGTTATAAACTATTTTTATAAATTTTATAATTATATGTTATTTTATTAATTTTATATTTCTATCTAGATTCACTGAAGGGTCTGGGTACGGTGTGCTTGGAGGTAGGTTGTTGTTTTATGGTTATTTATTTACTAAACTACGTATTGCTATACTATACAAACTTTTTTATGTATACATACATAAAAAGTACTAAAATTTTTATATAAACAAAATATGACAAAAATTAAAATAAAAAAAATAAAAATAAAAAATAAGATTATTTTTAATATCCACAAAACACTTCGATTAATGAGAAATGAAATGAACTGAGAGATAACTAATCTCTAAATAATGTATACATGTATATTAAAAATATAAAAGTAAATTATAAATAAATAAGTAATTTTTACATAAATATATTAATGATATATAAGTTTGTCGATAAATGTAAACTATTATCTTGTGCCACTAACTTATTTCCTACCTATTATCTTAGAGAATAAATTTGGGTAATATCTTATATTGAAATCAATAATCAATAGAATATACTAGATCACGGAATGGGTAGGAGGTTGGACTGGAGTAGTGATTACGATTACGCTTATAAGTGTATGTAAAAAGCAAAACTTTATGTCTACATCTAACATATAATATACATCACAAAACTGAATTATCTGTAAGTACACTAAATTTTACAGAAACAAAACAAAAATAAATAAAAGTTTTGTTATGTAATACAAGTTTGATTTTCTTACTGAATTCATATAATTCTATTTAAATCTAATAACTTTCTCTTAAGTAAATAGATTAGAATTGTGGTTTTGTATTAACATTTACTGATTTACACTTCGCTTTATGTTATCTTAAAAGTTGCAAATTATTATTTGATAAAATGAATGACTTTCAATCTAAAATCTAATAGATTAATATAGATTCATTAGATCACTGGTGATCTTCATTGGGATAGGGATGAGGGTAGTTGGATTACAGATTACTGAATTTATCCTTGAATTTAATGAGTATACATAATCAATATTTTTAAAGTTTAATCAATCACATTAAAAATGAATTAACTTATGTAAAAAACAAAATAATTAAAGAAACAAAACATCCATAAAATAAAAAAAATTTAAAGTAATTATATTCTTTTTCAATAAAAAAAAAAATAAATATAATACTAAAATTAATAATAATATATCATAACATTGTCCTATTATCATACTAAATTAAGAAAACTGAAATGTTATATATTATAATTAATAACGCCTTAAAATTCATAAGACATGTCTGTGTCATTGACTTTGATATAGTATATATATATAATATATATATTACTCATTATATAATATATTAATAAATTATATTATATTATCTATATATTAACTTTATCCCTTATTTATCATCCAACAATAGGTACTCATATTGATGAGTCCTTATAATATTTCGCTTTTATATTGAGTTATTTCTAACCCTTTCGTTATAGAATATTTTATACAGTTTTAATATAAAAATATTATAGATTATTGTTTAAATCCTGTACTAATTCTCCCTCGATGGCGAATAATGTTCCGCCTTCCGTGGAGTCATGTCGGTGCCTAGTGTTGTTGGGGTGACACGCCCTACGACATAGCCCCTTTAGCAATGTGTGAGCAATGGAGAGTATGTAGATAGATATGTACTCATATAAACTTGGGGCGGTAAAGTTGATTGAGCGGATTTCGCGCAACCAGAATTTATCGATATTTTATTACATTACAGTTGCTCTACAAGCGCGTGCTGCTGTGGTGCGTTTGCTTAGGTGTACAGTGCGCTGCGTTATATATTCAATAGACATTCATATAGTGTGTGCTATTACTTACGTTGCGATGGGTCAGACCATTTCGGGAAACGAAATTTACTAGTATCACACCTGTGGTGTGTAGATCGACAATATCGCATACTCAACCATCCTTTATTTACGTCAGCTTGTATCCCAGGCTTCTTATGATATATCCTCATTCGAGTAGCAGACCTTACCTACAGCATCATTTAATCACGTAGCCCGTAGAAGGGATTTGTACAGTTATCTGATGCTTCCCCCGTAGCTCTATATATAATAGTGTAATTTAGCTCACAGGTTACATTAGTGGATGAGTGCTGCTGAGCAGCGCGCCACTATTATTTGAGTCATTGACCAATATGTATCTCTGAATACCCGCATTGTCAGCCGACCTGCTTGATTATAATATGTCAACGGAGTCTGTTCATAGGTGCGTCTTGTTAGTTATGCGAGCTAGAGCGTCTATTAAATGCTGAGGGGTTAGCCGGTGCAAGTACCGTTGGACACATTAGTAAGTGCTTAATGTGCTGCGCATCGGCGGGGTTTTCCTCCCCGTTCGCCGGGTTAGGGAGCTAACCATCAGACAGATTAGCACCGCTAGACGGTAAGGGGTGATGATGAGCTAGCACGCGCCTCATAATTGAATCTTCGCATGCGGGCCGTGGCTCGACAGCACACCCAATGGGATGGATATGGTGAGAGGTATATCGGATATCTGTTCGGTGAGGGAAAGAAGGGCGTGGAATAAGGTATATAGAGCTATCCAAGAGTTTATCGGTCACTATCAATGTGCTGGCGGGTGTTGTGTTTCATGCCTGTTGTGTTTGAGTTAGCGATAGAATGAAAAGTACGTTGATATCTCGACAACAGGGAGATGACATTGGAAATCTATTAGAGGGCCGCATGGCTTCCCAGTGTGGAGTCGTATATAACTGGAGTATAGGCCGGAGCTAGTAACACAGCGGCATTTCAGAGCGAAGCCATATGCTGGAGCAGCAGACCACACTACGTTATTATGAAGTAAGGGGCAGAATTATTGCTCATATTGACGATCCGTCAGCCACTAATTCTCAGTAAATTGAGGATATAGTACCGGCCAGTTAGATTAATATAGACGTCATGAGAGCGCCCACGCGTGAGTAGTTGGGATGGATAGGCACTCTCTAGCTGGTAGGCCCCAATGCACATCAATAGCAGACAACTTATAGAAAAGAAGGCTTCGGCATAGCACGTTAGTTTCACACCACGTAGGCGCGGCACCTAGCCCGTGATAGTACAAGTGCCTAGTCTTTGCGGGGCAGGCGATGTGACCGATGAGTAGTGTCCACTCGTGACTTAAAAGTCATATATCCGTAGAGCGCGGAGGATAAGCTCGTGGTGTGGAAGACTGAGTTGGTGTGACCTGTGAGCGGGTGCAATTTTATGTTATCGTACTTTATTACGGAAGTCTTATCTCTCGTGGGTAATATTAGTTATGCCGGGTCGAATTATCTCTTTAGTATATCGTTTAGAATTATCAATAAAGTATATTCCAGTATTATGACATCATCGTCATTTAATAGTAGTCGCTATAGGATAAGAATACTATAGTACGTACCATCTCGGAGAGTAATAGGTATCGTCGGATCTTAGTACTGCTTTTTGCCATCCCAGTGCCCCTGCACTTGGTTAATAAAGAGTATAGTCACTTGCTGGAGTATGTCGTTTGTGACTATTTCGGATAGGGCACCTGTCTCGGATTATATATTAATTTGTTATTTTTGCTTTCACGGAGCGTTTTGTCAAACATAGTAAGGTATTGACTTCAAACCTGTCGATCTTTGACTTCCAACTGGAGTTGTTTCCCCGCTCTCTTTCCCATCCGTTCAAAGGCTATCGTAGGAATGATCATTGTGTAAGTCAATTGGCGCAGGATCGTATCAGTTCTGAGTGCATGCAAAGTACAGTAAAGGGAAAATTATATGTGAATTCTCAGTTTCTAGACTCACACTCTATTTTCGTCGATGATATTACTACCTAGAATAAATCAATGTGGTCTCTTAGGCGGCTGGTCCGCCGCGGTAAGTACTGCACTGACTAATGCCCGGGTAGAATAGATCAACTTGCGAGGGAGGGCTGGTAACAGGTCCAGCGGCCTGTATCCATCTTGACCGGGTAATAATTCGGACCTAGGAAAGGTCAATCGTTCCTGGCTGAGTCGGCATATGTCTTCTATGTAGCTCTTGCTGTATTTTCAGTCGTTAGATTGTGGAGTATTATGTATATTTGTTCTTCTAAAAGTAGCCCCTGGCTTAAAACTCTTCCCATATAATAACAGATATTTCCGCAGGAGAGTTAGATTAAGATTGAGAGAGCTGCGGGGCGCAGGACATTCTTATCGTTCTACGCCGAAGAGGGTTGCATCGTGCTGGACGCGTCCCTTATATACCTAATACTAGCGACAGTACGAAGTCAACCCAGCGCAGGGAGGTGTAAGGCTATAGGCGGCTGTGTAGGTGGGGCTTCGTCTACGTAGTATAGGGAGGAGGACGGGGGCCAGTGCAATGCTGAGTATTATTATGCGGTATTTACTACTGTTCTTAGCTACTTTCGGGTTATCCAGTATTCCCCAGGTGCTCATTTGCTTACGCGCGTTATACTTGGTCTTCCTTTTCTAATACCGGATCACTTCGGGTGACTACAGTGGCGGGCGTACGGGGGAGCGTCGGTATTAGTGATTAGATGGCCGCAGGAGGGGGGTTCAATCTATTTATACGGGGCGTTTATTTATTTGCGGTACGTCCTTATGGTACTTTATGAGTGGTCGGGGGGTTTTAGCCAGATGAACGAATTACTATTACATTCCGAGGTTTGCTTAGAGTAGCTCTAGTGTCGCGCACACTCTTATACCTGGGGAGGGTCGACTTTTTCCCTTTTTCGCTGCCTCGCCAACCCCCACACCGTTTATCCAATTAGCTCCTTCGCCTTATTTTATTATCGTTAGCTAGAGCATTCCATTCTCTTTTGTTTCTGTCGGCTCTGGTAGTCATCGTTCTCATATCACTGGTGCGCTTCCACCTTAGCCTTAGCTTTTCTATATTATATATTATTATCAATTATTTAATAACAATCTTTCATCTCATCTTATCATATTATATTATCTTTCTATATTATTATTCTTGGATTATCTCATATATATATTTATTTCTATTATTATTAACACTTCTTCACTGTTATTATGTTGGGCAAAAGGGAGGTCAAAAGCTACTCATTAAAGATAAACTACCCACGTTAATGAAATCTTTCCTTGTTTATTACTTTACATGTGCAGGCGATTCCACATGGGTTGGTTTCCTATACACCGGTGTAATATGTCTTTTGTTTTCGTTCGCTGCTTATTTACATTTTTCTTTTTATCTTGATGACCTGGCGCTATATCGCCTTCTTCATCCATCCCTTATCTTCTTCTCTTTTACTTTGTCTTCCTACGCTTCTTCTGTATAGCTTGCCTTGGTCTAATATTCTTCTTCTTACTCTTTTCATTCTCCTCTCTTTTATCTCCTCCTGGCGGGGTTCGCCTGTCATAGCCGCTTGCTCCGTTCGGCGACCGCCAGGTGTTTTTTTCCCCCTATCGCAGGCTACGCAGCGGCGCCGTCGCTTTTGCATATTTCTCCTGGAAGTAGTTTTTTTTTTCGTGTATTGCGCATATATTTTGCAGTTTTGGGCTGATTACATTGCCCGCTTCTCAGCCTTTGTTGATGCAGTACCTTCATCCGGGCGTCCTGAGGCTCTGCACCGCGCGACCGAGTTCCACGCAGGTTTTCGGTTTAGTTGCCGTTAAGCTCCTCGGGTTCGCGCGCGAGAGCGTCTTGTGTGCTGTTTGCGCCCCCTCCGGCTCGTTGGCAGCTGTCGGTCTTGCTGGGCAGAGTCGGGCGAGTCGATCGGAAAGATCGTGTCCTTGCCGACCGGGGTGGCCCGCCCGTTTTCTCCGCCGTGGGGCCTTCTTTCTGAGCCGCTTGCCGCGATCGGGCCCGTTTGGAGTGGATAGGGCGGCCCCCGCGGAGGAAGCCTTTCACGCTGGTCTTCGCGCTTCGGCAGGTTCGCATGTTGGGTTCTTAAGCTCGCGCTGCGTGGCAGTTGGCTCGTTGAGTTTGCTGGTGCACGTGGTGCGTTATCCTTTCTATTGAGACTTGCGGAAGATGACCGGTGGTGAAGTTGCCTTCCCGCTGACTGTTTCAGCGCAATGTGAGCGCGCGATGTGATTTTACTTACTATCCGGTTTCGCTGGCAATTTAGGTCGCATATAGACCCCCTCTTCATTTTCAGGACCAGGGACTCTTGCCCTCTTGTCCCTGCGCTGGCTTGGCTGAAACTTGCGGCCGAAATGTAAGGAAGTCCAGGCGCTTGCAAGTGCGCTACCCTAAATTTTTGGTTGGGTACTCATGGGTTCGGCGGAGGAGATGTGACTGTTCACCGAATGCAGCTTATAGCTTTCCCCGGCTGGTCGCCTCTTTTTGCCACCGAGGGTCTCGTCCCATCGGCGGCATTTCGTGAGAGATCCCTCACGCGGCGTCACTGGTTTAAATTGTGCTGCTGGGTGGGTGGCTTAGGGGTTCTTTTTGGAGCTTCTTGAAACTACTCGCTAGTTGCCTATTTTAATACCCTGTATTTATTTTTACCTTTTGCGATAAATGTTGTTGTATTGTATTTTATGGTGTGTGATACGAGAGTTATCAAATGTAAGAACGAATGATAGGAGCCAAGGAGACCTTGTGGCTGGAGTTCCTGGGAATGTTCCGCTTAAGCTAGGCATGATATGCGTGATAGTGCGAGTTGCGTATCGTTCACGGAGCGATAGCCTTTTTCTTTGATATCTTTATATATTCTCTATATATAAGTATATACTATATAGGGGGTTAGGGTAGCTTCAACTATAATCTATATTATTCTATATTTATCTATTAAGGGTGGTGATGGGTTCTTTATTATATATATGTGGTGGGGGTGCGGTGCGTGGTGCGATTTTTGGTGCGGTGGGTGGGCTGTGGTTCTCTCGTGGGTGCGGTGGAGGTGTGGCATGCGAAAAGACGCGCGTGAGCGTGACTGGTCGCGGTGCGACCGCCTAGGCCTTGATGGTGGTGGCGGTGCGGTGCTGGTCGCACGACTCGGTGCGGAGCGGGTCGGTGCGCAAAGTCCGGTGTTCCGGGTTACCTGTATATATTATATATGAGGGCAGATACAGTCTTTTTGTATTACAAAGTAGATCGAGTGATAGATAATTCTGAATAAAATTATAAGTTTTGGTTGGATTATTTCTAATGTTTGTACTAATTATGTATGAACGGGTTCCGGAGAATCATGTATTTATTATAGAGTGATTGATTTAATTTACAGGGAAATTGATAGTTTGCTGGGTTTTCATAGTATTGTAAAGTCAGGCCGGTTGGGAGTTGGGTTAATTGGTTTTAATATTTCTGGTTAATTTTAGATATAGATATTCACGAATGGAGGGTTGGCTGTTCCGGGTAATGTGTTGAGTAGTTGTTGATTGAGGTTAGACATGGAGTGGTCTTTTACTCGCCATCGAAGAGGTTGCATCTTTATTTGATAGGAGAGGTAATCGGTTTTTTTACTTATTGAGTACGTTTATTTTTATGTTTGATATGAGTCCATATGTGTGTCTGTGTGAGTGTGTGTGTAGGTGTGTGTGGTGTGTGGTGTGGTGGTGTGAAGTGTGTGTGGTGTGTGGGGTGTGTGTGCAAATCGTCAATATAGATTAGTTGCTTAAGCTTTTATCCTATTGTTAATCATTGAGATAGGTTAGTATATATTTTAGGAGATGTATTATAGACATAGATATTGGTAGTTATATATGATAGGAGGTATATATAGTTATAATAGATATTTGAGTAATTATATTCAGGTGTGACTATTATTAAATATAGTATAAAATTTTAATATTTAGTTATTTTATAATATTTTATTAGTATATATTATCTGGTGAGTATTGGCTGGTATTGTATAAGTTGGTTAGTAGTATTAGTAACGTTACTATATGGTATAGTATAATAGTATAGTAGGAGTAGATGATTTATATGTTATACTAGTTTTGGGTTTGTGTATCTGATGTTGTTCAGGGAGTTTTTAGCTAGTATGAGTAAATATGATTTGGAGAAAGGTATTTTGTTTTTAGTATCGAATTTGATGAAAGTTTGTTTACCTATTCATGGTAAGAAGTTGTGGTGCGGCTTTATATAGATGATGGTTGGTTATATTGGTGACAGGGTGATATGCTTATTTAATAGGGATGGTGGTTGTTAATTTGGGCTATTATGGGAGATCTATAGTAAGGTACTTAGGTTATGCTATATTTATATATATATACGTCTAGTAGATATTGCGTGTTATATAATATATAGGCAGCGCGGTATTATAGAGGCGGGGGGGTTTTAGTATTAGAGATGATAGTTGCTGTTGATATTGTTTTATAGGTTAGTTTTATTTTTGTCTGGATGGGGGGCGTGTCGGGGCGTCCTTCGTTTTTATTGTCTGGCCAGCTTGTAGACGCTTATAAATGGAAGTTGTGGCAGGGGAGCTATTCATTTTTTTGGCTAATAGGAATGCTAAGGGTACGAAAGATGGTAGAGTGAGTCTCTCGGCGTGGCATGTCCTCGCTGCTTCAGGTAGGGTGAGACGGCGGCTACTGGGGGATTTAGAAAAAGTTTATGGTGAATATTTGGAGCGATAACTGACAAAAAAAAAAAAAAAAACAAAAAAAAAAATAATAATGATATAAATAATAGAAGTTCAAATTATGGTAGGAAAAAAAAGCAATTGTAATATTAATATGTGAAGTTCACTTTTAAATATACTATAACTGTTTCCAAGATAAGGTTATATTTTATAGTGTATTTTATTTTTATCTCCATTTTTCCTGTTAAATTTGGAGTTAATACAGATATAATTTATTTTTCTACTATCATACGAGCGCTATATATCCTATGTTCGGTATAGTACTTGTATAGTACGTTGATAATCGGTCATGTAGTATATATATTGAATATATGTGTATATATATGGCTATATATATATAGTGTGTTTAAGGATATTATGAATAACAATTAAGTATTGTTGGTTATAGTGATAGTTCTATTCGCGGAAACTCCCGGCTATTCAACTTAATTTAATGAATGATATGAACCGTGTGCACTGATTGTCTTTTTAAGCATTGGAATATTCATATTGATAATTACAGTAATGGATGATTGTGTGGGTCTTGAGGGTAGGAGTGAGTAAAGATTAGGTTTAATATTCGTGGGCAATGTCAAGTTAATATATGGGAAAAAGCCGACAACAATCTTCCAGTGACTCTTTTTGAGGGGGAGGCTTGCGGATCTGTGTATTGCTTTGCTTGGTGTGTCTATGTTCAGTTTTGAAGAGATAATGGGGACTACTGTATGAATGGGGTTTTTATTGTGTAATTATATTTTAGGCTTTGGTGATTGCGTATTGTTTGATAGGGGAATGGTGAGCCATGTTTGCTGGGTATTGGCAATTATTTCAGTTGGGGAGTGTTGTCTTTCTGGGTTTGGCATGAAGCTTTGAATATATGAGATCCTGTAGGGGGTGGTGCTTCAAAAAGGGTTTTTTTATCTTTATATGTGGATTGGTTATTATAATGGTGTTTAAGACTTTAGCGGAGGTAACAGCGCTGCGGGAGTATTATGTCGTCCTGCCTTAAAAAGGTACGGGTTTTTGGGCAACATGCAGTTGTTGTACCTGACAGAGCAGTTCTTAGTGTAATGAGTTTTGGTATTGGCTCATACGAGCCGCAATATATATAATATATAGTCATATATATATTATATTATATAGTAGTAACTTATATGTATGATATTCGATGGTTATAGTAGTTATATGAGCAGAGTATATATAGTTTGGATAGTTAAATTTATAAGTTAGTGTATAGGTATATAGAGTAGAACGATATTTATATAGTAGATTCCGATATATTCTATATTAGGTTTTGAAGGACGAAGGTTATAGTAGTACGAATGTACTATTTGAGAAATTCTTTTTTTTACTAACGGTGTCATAATTATGAATATTCTTGGTTGTGGGGTGCATTGTTATTTTTATCTCTTAGTTTTTTATGCGATTTTGGAAAACATTTGTTATCCACCTATATAAAAGTTTGTAGAAAAAAATTATTTCTTTATTTTTTTTAATCTGGTGTATTTAATATATATATATATCAGGGTGTTTACGAAATAGGGGGGACAAATTGCGATTTCTCATTAAAGCTATTTTTGTTTACAAAAATGGGTTGAAAGTGTTTTTATTAGTAGGTAATGGTTGAATGTGGCAGAGTCTGATGTGAAGTGGTGGGTGTTTATGTTCTCGAGGTAGATGTTGGTGGTGTAGAGGCTTAGAGCCGTAAGTAGTCAATATGTGTTATGGTGTGCTTCTTATATGGCCACTGCATGAAGGGATATTGCTAGGTTGCCACTTTTTGGTAGAGTGGATGGAAATATGAGCATAGTTGTTGTGAGTATTGAGCGATATTTAATGGGAAAGGATAGGATAACAAGTAATAGATCGACTGAACCTGATGTAATCATAATAGTGACTCTAATGGTCTAATGACTGATTAATGCATTATAAGTAATTATGGGTTGATAGTATATTATATGATAGTATAGTGTATAAAGGGATAGAAAAGGGTGAGTGAAGGCGGAATATAATACAAGAAGGTATAGGCTCCGGTCGAATGATATCAAGTCAAATATTAAATTTGATATAATGATAATATAATAATATGCCTATAGTAGTAATGAATAATCTGGAATATCTGATATAGATGAGTGAGATATATGGATAAGAATATGATATATATGATTATAATTGATAGTAGATCGCAGATGATTAATGATGATAAAGATTTATATATCATTATGAACAGGCATAATATGATCCATCATAATTGTAAATGAGGATTATAAGTAATTAATCAAGTACATTAAATGTTATACTATCAATAATAATGTAGATAGTAATATACTAGTATACGATGACTGAGTCATATACTATAATTACATAATATTCTTATATAGCTCAGTATAATGACTATATAATAATAATATTAATTATATCCCATAGATACTAATATTAATAATATATTAATAATATTTATATATATAATATACGTATAATATGGCTCTAATCGTGGAATACATGGCTTTGAACTATGAGCTGATATAATGTATGTCGTATCATAATATCATGGATAGTAATATTCATATTAGATCCAGTTTGATATGAATTATGCTAGATGATAGACAACTCTACGGAACCTACCAATGGAATATACATTTGCTATTCTAGTTTCTACTATGTGAATTTCAGGTATTTTTAAGAAACGTTGTAGATGGTCACGAGATTAAGTGGAGTTTGATCTCGCTTTGTAAACGCTTATTTTATATGGTGTGATGTTTGATAGGGTAGTACGAGGGTTTTATAGATATTTATCATACGGCGCTGCGTTCTCTACTGCAGTTTCGTTATTTACTAGGCGCTCGGGGTAGGGATATTTAGATAGTATAGTGTCGGTATGATAGGGTGTGAGGTCCGGAGATATAGGCTTCATGGTGGAGGCTTATGACTTTCTTGTAATCATATCCATGATATATGTGTAGTGCTATCAGGTTAGTATCTGGTCTGTATTATAAATAATTATGCAAGGGATTTGTTGTATTGTTTCTTTTGTTATAGTTGGGGTGTGGATCAAGAATTGGTTTACTGTTGGGGGATTGAGGCAGAGGGTGCTTTGATCATCGGGGTATTTTTAGTATTATTGGATATCTCGGCGGTGTTGGAGGAAGAGTGAGTTTTTTATCATATATATATATCTATATTCTATAGATATTTATATATACGTTATATATATTATATATATCAAAAATTATATTATATCTATTTTGTAGAAAGGACGTGAGATGAATTACGATCATTTATTTATGTGTGTACTGTGTAGGGTTCTGTATTCAGTGTCTAATGGTTGCTTTCTTTCGCCGTTTCATATTTACGTCATTATTAACATACATATATACTTTATACATCCTTCTAAATAATTTGAAGATTTCTTATATATTATATATATGATTATATATTATTATATATTATATATATTAATAGTTCTGCCGTGTCGTAGCGGAGATATGGGCAATGGAGTTGGTTTGGTGTACTCTTTGATTTTTGAGGAATGTAATGCTGCTGGAGGGGTCGTGATCGCCGTTTGGGGATTCTATGGAGGTGTTCGGGAATGTATGATCTATGGGCTAAGTGATATAGAGGCATAAATGTTGAGACGGCAGGAAGGGAAATCTGATTTGCTGCTGTGAGACGAAATAAGAGGAAACGGGGTTGACAGAGTGATGTGGTTGAATGTTGATGTTGCTGGTGTGGCATAGGAATGAAGAGTGGGAGAGAGGGAGTGTAATTACTGATGAGTGGCTTGGTGTAGGTGATGGTGGATTTTGTTTTGTGTGAGTACTAGATTCTAATGTTAAATTTAGGTTTGAAAAGGTTAAGTATGTGTGGATGTGGTGAATTGGTCAGTGGAGGGGTAAATGTATTAAGGAGTGGTTTTCAGGATTATGTTTTGGTGATGGGTGAGTGATGAGAGCTTCCCAGGAGCTTGATGTTGTTGGTTTGAAAACTAATGTTGGATGGGGATGAAAGGGATGGTTACGGTGGATTTAGGGGTGTGGGAGAAGTGGAATTGGTGGAAGGTGGTTATTGTCTGCGAGGAGACGAGATGTGTGTGTAAGTGGCTTTGTTTTTAACAAGAGCATTAATTAAGATTACTAGAGTTGGGGTTAGATAGGGTTGGTTGGGAGTGAAAGTATGATATTTTGTTTTGTTAGTGAAGAAGGAGATGTTGAGTATGTGTTTGTTTTACTCAGTAATGGGGGGAACTGGAGAGAGATTATCTTGTCATTATGTTGTTTTATTGTAAGATTAAATTAGTGGGTTTGGATGGAGAGGTAGGTGATAAGGAAGGAGTGGGTAGAATTAAGAGTGGGAAGGTAAGTGAACAGAGAGGTATAAGGGATAGAGTTTTGAGGAGTTGGCAAATAGTCGTTGCGATGTGAAAGTTTGAATGAAGGATTGGAGCATGAAGGAGGACCGGAGGAGTTCTGTTAGTGAGGGCAACAAGCATTGTGGTGGGCTAAGTAGGGATGTAAGAATTTACAGTGAGTGGGAAATCGAGAGGTTATGGCAGGGCAGTTAAAGTGAAAGAAAGGGTGTTGAAATGATATGTGGATGCCCGTAGCCAGATGAGGTTGAAGGCAGATGTTTGGATTATGCAGGGGAAAAAGGATAGTAAGAGAGAGTTGGCTATAATAGGGCTGCGTAGGGTATGGAAAAAAGGAGGTATAATACGTTGAGAAGGATGATGGGATTTACAGGATTGGAGTCTTTGAGGGAGGGAATGTTGGTGGAGAGGGAAAGCTTGATTAGGTATAAATGATGGGACTGGTGTTTGCTATGGAGATGAATGCTTGAGGAGTGTGGACGGGAACCTCATAATGAGTATATTGCACGTAATCATATATATACGATATATACTATATGTATATATATATATTTCTATATTTATATATATATATTAATCATATATATAGTCTACTATAACGGTATATAGTCTATATCTATATATTATATATTATAATATAGAGTTATACTTTCTACTAAGATATACGTCTTACCATTATTACGTGATGGTTAAGGTATTTGGATGGATGATTGTTTTAGAAATTTAATATATTGTCCTTCCACTTTATAAATTTGAGATTGTTATTTATTTTTGTACATATATATGAATATATAGTATAACTGTGGCTAATATAGGTGGTATATATTATTATAAATGGTTACGCATTTAGTACTCTGTATGTATGTGTATATATTAGCTTTATATATATATTAGTTTGAGCGGTACTTATAGTATATGTATTAGCTATTTATCTTTTATATTTTATAGTTAATATTTATATTACTTAAATATACGTATAAATATATTAGTGATATTGTATCTTATCGTAACTTATATTCTATTTATATATTATATATATATGTTTTTATATCGCGTCGCTATATATAACTATATATTAGTAATGTATATTGTTTTTCTCTTTTGTTCTTGTTGCAAATTTAATAATTTTCTTTTTTAATACTAAGTAATAATAATATAATTATTTGTGTTGAGCTTTAAGTTCAAATATCTTTATCAAATATTTGTAATGGTTTGTTGAAATAATACAGAATGATTGGGCTATTAATAATTGTATACTAAGTTAGATCTTCTTGATTTCTTTCTTGTAGTGCCTGTTACCAGATGTTTGCAGTTGCCTAATGGCATACATTGTTCTAGAATGGCAAGGTTGTTCTTTTCAATGAAAATAATAAGTATTTGAAAATATTTTAGGGTGGCTTTGTTTCCAAATTGCGACAGCAAGTTATTTTTCAACTTTAGTTTTGGATGTTTATGAATTTGATTTCAAGTATAATTGAGATAGTTTTTCGTATTTCGTTTTGTATTTCATGTACGTATTGGTTTTTTTTCATGTACGTATTCTGTTAGTCATTAGGAGTTATGTAATTACCTACTTAAATTACAACATTTTACAAGAATAGACGTAATTTATGGATAGTTTTATTATTATTAAAGTAATAGACATTATTATTATTAGATTATTTTTTGATTATATTTTATTATTATTATTATTATGTAGTTTCGCAGTTACAAGAATTTTATTTTATATTTATTATTTAGTTAGTTTATTTTTTATTATTTTATTATTATTGTTATTGGGATTGATTTATTATTATTATTATTATTATTATTATATTATATTATTATTGATGTATATTATTATATTATTTATTATTTTATGTATTTTAAGAAGGATACTAAATTGTTAACGTGTTTTTTTATTTACACTTGCATTTTTTTCTAGTTAAGAATAAGACTGATTTATAAAACTTTTCATATATTCATGAATTTTATTTACACAACCAGAATTAAATAATTTTGTGAGGGATTTACTTACTCGGATTAATTATTTTTTTTTTTATTTATTATTTAATTTATGAAATTTTGATTAGGAATTTATTTTAAATTTTTATTTTTTGATTCTTTAGTTTTAATACTTCCTAATCCTTCTTTTCTATTATATATATAAAGTATATTATATATTTATATATTATTATAGTATATATATATTATATAGATTATTATATATATATTTATTATATTTATATATATAGTTATTATATATGTTTAATTTGGCTATATGATTATGTTTAATTAAAGTATATTGGGGGAAGGTAAAGAATACTGCTTCTTGGGATTAGAGAAGTGATGGTTTGTGGAATGGAGGACATTAATTACCGATGTTTCAGTGGGAAGCATCTAACCAATATGCAATATATATTATATTTTTCTCAGATCTTTATTTATTTTGGATGACGAATTATTTTTAAGGGAATGATAGTGAGTGTGATTTTTTATTTTTTATGATTAAGATGAGGTCGGATTTCCCGGGAAATCAGGGTAGGTCGGAGCGGTTTCGGGTCACTATGGGGAAGGAAGATGGAGCATCTGGTGGTGAGAGTGGAGTACAGTCAGTTGAGTTAGAGTGAAGTGAAGAGATAAGAGTCAGAGTCGGAGTAAGAGTTAGAGTTAGAGTCAGAGAGAGTAGGAGTCGGAGTAAGAGTCAGAGTGGAGTAGGTCAGAGTAAGCGGGTGAGAGAGTAGGAGTGGAGTAGAGTAGGGGGAGGTCGAGTCAAGAGTCCGAGTAGGATTGGAGTGGGGTATGTCTGAATAATCAGAGCAGAATTGAGTTAGAGTGATCGGAGTGGGTCGGGGTGAGTCTGGGTGAGCTAAATTTTAGGAGCGGATACGAGAGGTTTTCTTGCTGATTTGGAAATTGTTTTTTTCCACTCCTCCTCTCTTCCTCTCTTTCCTCACAAGTATACTGAATTAATTAAATTAGTTAATTTTATCCTTATAAATTTAATAAACCATAATTATTACTTAAGACTTGTGGCTTGATATGTTAAGAGGAATTTGAATGTTTAGGAATTTTTTTTTCTTTTGAATTATTAATTTTATTATCACTATTTATTATTCTTACTATAATCAAATACATGGCAATTATATATTTTAAATTTTGAATCTGATGGCTAGGAAATAATTTCTAACTAAGGGTAATGATTTTTTTTTAATAAATTAATTAAATTCCTGTAATTGAATAGCAATTAAATTAAATATATAAAAATCAGTCTATTTTGTTTGTGATATTTCTTGTTAAAAATAAAAAATACTTCAAGTATTTTTTTATCCGGAAGTAAATCACGGAACAGATAGGGATTTTACCCATATTATATTAGTATTACTATATATTAGGTGATGCTGCAGAGTGATATATTTTTTTCGTCGGGATGCGGATGGTTGCGGATGTTTATTTTTTAGCATCGGGTGGGGATGTTTAATATATTATATTATAAGAATATTATCTAATTATTAATAGTTTAATAATTAACTATATATATATTTATATATTTATATTTTTATATATTATATATTAAATAGGAGTTTTGATCGACTATTGTTAATGGGTGCGGGAAACGGGGGAGCAATCAATGGACATACTCTTTAACTCGTATGAACGAGATTTATCAATGGGTTATTATCTTTATTGCCCTGTAATTGAAATCAGAAAATCTGGGGCTTGTTTGCTGAGAGGATTTTTTTTGCTTTTCTGCTTTGCATGCTTTCTCCTAGAAATTGTATCGTCTTATCATCTAATGTAGCAGATTGGCGCATACTGGCATCTAGGAGTAATTGGTGAAGGCGATTTTCCTTGGCTAATCTATTATTTTGTTAACTTTTGCTTGTTTATTTTACATACAATGATAAAGGTAGGCGGTATGTAAGCTGTGTTTTTTTTGCCAGTAATTCATCATTTGACTAATTTTTGGAGATTGAACAATTTGTATTCCTGGATGTAGATTTCTTCCAGTGACTTGTTATTGATTTACTTGTAAAGTATTTGTTTGTATTTTCTTTTTTCTTTATGGATGGTATATTTAGAGTTCGGATTGCGTTTGCTTGCAGTTTAATCAAGCGTGGTAAACCTTTTGATTACTTTCAAAAGTGATTGGTAATTGAATTAATGTTTTTTGGATGTTTTCCAATTATTTGACCTACTCTTTTGGTAATGAGTGGTGTTTTCATCTATGACTGTAGAATTTTCAGTGATGGTTATTGATTTATTGACTTGTAGATTTTGTTGCTCTCTCTTATTCTCTATCGCTGGTGATTATAGACTGTTGATTGAGTTTTTCCCCATGAAGCAAAGTAAGATTTAATTGTCTATTGTACACAAATTGCTTTAATAAGGGGATGTAGTAGTTGATAGTTGCAAGGTTTATTTAGAACAGGTTTAACTCCTTATTTTAATTATTTTTCATTCTTTTAAACACAGTCATATTTTATTGAGATGGTTCAATGTTCTTAGGTTTGGAAGATTAATGTATTAATCGAGACGAAGCTGTGAGGGTGATTTTTTTGGTAGATATATATTGATTGTTCAAATGTATGATGGTGATATTGATGTTTTTCCAAATTAATAGATTGTTACTTTGGAATCGAATGGGTCGAGCAAGAGTTTTTGAGATACTCTTTATGTGAAGTGTACGTGTATGTGTCCTATCCAGGATTTTGGAATGTTTTGATAATAAGATATGGATATAAGCGTTTTTTATTGGCTTACATTTACATTTCATTTTCTTTTTTTTCCCAGATTCATTTAGTATTTTTATATATTTTTTTTATAAATTCGAAATGAAAAATCGCGAGAAAGCGGATGGGATGGGATCTTTAATGTGCGGATGTTGATGCGGATTTAAATCACTTCCTATTATATTATATATATATTTATATATATATATATATTATTATATTATATAATATAATTATATATATTATATTTATATTATATTATATTATATTATCATATATAATATATATATATTTATTATATATTTTATATACTATTATATATTATTATAGATATATTTATTATAATTATTATAAGTATTATATTTTATTATATATTATATATTTATTATATATATTATATATTTATATTATAATATATATATATATATTATAATGTTTTTTTTATTTATATTAATAATATATTATATATATATATATTATTATTATATATATATACTATTTATATATATATTAGTATTATTATATAATTCTAGATATATATTGTATATGAGGTTACACTATTATTATATATTTAATTATTATATGTATATTATTATATATATTTATATATAATATTATATTTTTCTATATTATATTATTATATTATTATATTATCTATATATATATATCTTATATAATTTAAATTAGTTAATTTGTGTCTGAAATGGGATTGAAAAATATAACAGTGATGTGTGACTCAAGAACAGTTGTCAGCTGAGTGGGATGGTTTTCTAGGGAAGATTTTGTGGCGATATTGCAGTTGAAAAATTTATAAAGTGTAAAAAAATATATTTTTTTTATAATTGAGATTTTTTAATTAATTAATTAAATTAGTGGGAAGTATCTTTTATGTGATGGGAGAAAAAATTTTTTATTGATTTTTTATATTATAATATTAGATATGATTGTAATAATTTTGTTGGGAGTCAGATTTTTGTTTGTTCTTTAGACTTCCAATATTATAAGTTCTGATTTTGAATTTGGTGAAGATGAATGATGTTATCAGGAGGAGTATAGAAGATTTTTTCATGGTTTTGGGGTGGGAACTTGTAATTAGTTTCTTCGCATGAACCTTGCATAAGAAACTATGGATGGTTGTGCGGAGGCTAGTTGATTTGATTGTGTTAACATTAATTCTTGTTAGTATCATACTAGAATTTAAGAAAAAAAGAAGATAAGGAAAAGAATCGTAAACAAAGGGTTATTATATATATATATATTATATTATTATATTATATATATATTTATATTATATTTAGTTATATATATATTATATATTATATATATTTTATATGTCTATTATTATATTTATATATATTATATATATTATATATATTTTATTTATAATTTATATATATATAATATATATTAATTTATTAATATTATTCTATATTATATATATATATTATATCTATTATTATATATAATATATATATATTATATAGTTATATATATATTATTATATTATATATTTTATATATTATTATATATATTAGGACTTTTCTGTTTTTACACATGGTCGTTTTTGCAATTCTTTTTTTTTGGTTTTTTTTTTATATATTGCTATATATGAATCACATGATTTTAGTGGTACAGGAATATATTTAAACTTTAC
>JABUQX010091012.1:27500-33323 GCA_015478945.1 Trachelipus rathkii
GATTGTCCGAATCCGACTTCCAGACTCTGACTCTATTCCCGAATCCGACTCTGACTCTTAATCTATAAAAATATTTAAAAAATCTTACCGTCACATATTTCATTTTTAAAATGATTTCTTTCATTCAAAATAAATTAATAGAGTGAGTATAAGTAGTAGTAGCTAGTAGTATTGCATATTGGGTGGAGGATGGTCGTGGTAAAGCATGGGTATATTGTATTGTCTCATTCGCACATGCGGGTGGTTCAATAGAGAAGGCAGTATTTTCTTTTCCTTCCCATTATATGTTTTTGGTTTCCTTATACAGTTCGGATGTATATGCATTTTAACTATATATATTTATTATATATTATAGTATATTTATATATTATTATATATATAATACTATATATATATTATATATTTATATATATAAGAGTATATATATGATAGTATATTAAATTTAGTATGGATAAAGGGAGAAGGGATTAAAACTAATTGAGAAAACTTTTTGAAAATGAATCAAATTTTAAAGAATTTAAAAATAATTTCGAAGTAATTTCATAATTTAATTAATAATAACAGAAAAATTATTTTGAATCGAGGAGGAGAGATCATCCGATACAAAATTTTATTATATATCCTCTTATTTTGAAGAAAATTTTGGAATTATATGAAAAGTTTTTTGAAGTAAATCAGGGTAGTGGCTTTTGCTAGAAAAAAAGGTACAGTGTAAATGAGAAAGATTTGAACGTTGTTGTACTTGCTTTAAAAATACTGATAATGAATATTAATTATATAATAATATATCTAATTATATATGTAATAATAATATAATCTAATAAATAATAATAATAATAATAATTAATTAATAATATAATAATAATAATTAATAATAATAATATAATAATATTATATAATAATAATAATAATAACTCAAAGCATATAAACATTTAATAAATAATAATAATAATATATATATTGTATTCGTAAAAATAAATATGGAACATCATAAATTCGTGATTAACTTAAAAATTGCCTCAATTTATGTACCATCGATATGATATGCCAGGGAGCTAAAACCAAAGATTAATTATTAGCCATCTACGCTTCCCTCAATCAACTTTTGGGAGTCAATGCCTTACGTTGTTGGGATTCATGCAGTTAATAAGCTACAGAAGAATTTAGATGTAAAACTCTTTCCTCAATTTCAGCAACATTTATTAATCTACTTCACATGTTTTAGAAATTTTAAAATGAATTTAAACTTTTCAGGAGCAAATGTTATAGGGAGAATGCTTTATCTCATCCGTATCAACAATGCACTTCCATGTATATTGCTGAGATAAGAAAAATACGACAAACTAATTGATATTTTGATCAAAAAATTAATATTAATTTAACTTTGCCTATAGATGTCGTTCAGTTGAACATCAATCAAAATCCAACTTCTATGAACTTATTAAAAGTGTCCTACTATTTCAATTGGAAGTTATTGAACTCAAGTTTTGCTTTTTGGCAAGACGAAACAGATAAAACAGCCCGTTAGACCTGCACAGTATCTTGTCACTGAAAATAGATAAATGGATTTTTTTTATCATCCAACTTGTAGCAAAAATATTAAAAATATTTTGTAGCATTAATGTGTCGTAGTTGATTCTTTAAAAGGTAGTATGTACCAAAAGAGAAATTGATGTGTTTTGGTGCACATATATAGTAAGTAAGTCAGAGATTATTCTATCTATAGTATTCTTTTCTTTTATATATATATTATATATCTCTATCTCTCATAGATAAAATGTATACATTTTAAAGTTAATATAAATATATATATTTTATGTGTATATATATATATATAAAATATAAAATATATATATATATAGTATATATATATATATATATATATATATATATATATAGTATATTAATATATATATATATAGTATATATATATATATATATATATATATATATATATATTATTCCGTGTGTGTGACTCCGATGATATTTGTTCAAGATTTTGACTTCTTTCGGCTGGCTCTAACTGGTTACTTTAAATATATGCATAAAAACATAGCAAGCTCATTTTCAATGCATGCGAGCTTTAGCAGCATCAATGATGATATGTTAGCAAACCTTCAATGTCATGAAAATGAATTAGAGCAGGCATGTGTTGTCATTTGAAAAATATTTTGATAGTATCTACATTTTATGTTTCCGGAATACGACAAGGTTGTGGCTGATAAAGAGATAAAATGCTTCTCAATATATTTGTTAGGGAATAGGAAGCAAATATTTAATAATTTACTCTTGTGACCAGTGGTTAATTTTCTTCCATTTTTGTGGCTATTGTTGATTTTGAATGGTGTTGGCCTTTTTGTATTCATTAATTGAAAATCAGTTATTAAGATTTAAAATTTGTTTTTATTTTTTTAGTTTATTTACCATAGTTCATATTTTTAAAAAATAATGTCATTCCATACAAATTCCCACAACTCTTAAACCGAAAAAAATATCATTGTGTCGCTGCTAATTTTCATTCATTAATGAGGCTACTGCAACTTGGGAGTTGTGCAGGATTGCTTTATACCTCAACTCTTAAGATTAACTAATATTTAAGGGATAGTATGCTCTGAAAATTAATACCTACTCTGATTCCTCTTCCTATTTTTATCCGAAGTGCCAGCTTTACCTTACTAAATAAAAGAGCGAGTCTAGCTATTATCGTGTTCAAAATGATTATCAGAATATTTAAATGACATTAAAATGACTGATAATATTCAAGGAGACTATTAATATAAGAATTTAATTGAAATTCAGCATTAGTTGAACTTTTGAAATTAAAATTTTATTTGAAAGAATTGATTTGAAAGATGAAAAAAAAGCTAGGAATTGGATGTCTAACTTTTACTCTATGGAATTTTCGACACTGCCCTGCCGTGAACAATAATTAAAAATTTTAACGATATTGAAGGTCTCTATATCATAAGTATTTCCTCAAAACCTTGGTAAATTAGAAAGCATATGCCAACTAAAAAAGTTTAAAACCGCAGGAACCGAAGTTGAGGGAGACGTGAGGCCTGGGGTCCTCAGGTTGAGCAAGACTGTTCAGCAGAATTCAGAATGAAAAGACCTGACGGAAGCATGCATAAAAGAATATAGAACAAATTTTATATCTTTTGTTTCAGAACCCATATATATATATATATATATGAGGAACGTTACTGGCTTTCCTGGTTTTCGGACAAATAATTAATATTATATATATATAACCTTATAATACTGTTACTACTTAAATCTAATATAATTAAAAAGATTGTTTTTTGGATATAAATCTAAATTCAGGGTTATGTCATAGGTATTAAATTATCTATGTAGTGAATGAAAAGCGGGAGCTTTGTTAATTTATTATCTATGTATGAATACTTTTATTTTCTCTGTCTCTTTGCTTTCATTTTAAGTGATATATTATGTTTTCTTGCAGCTCTTTCATCTGGGGTTTCTGCAGATCTTCTCTTACATATATAATTCTGCAGAGAGTGTGCATTTCGGATTGACCACATCAGTTTACTTTTTCTTTGTACCGATTCCTATTATATTGTTTGCTTTTGTCTATTAAACAGAGGATTGTCTAGGTATGGTATATTTTTTCTTTATAATGCTTTTGCGTGAATTTAATTGCAAAATGTAACAATAGTATCTTTTATACGTATAGTCGCGATTTGTTGGTGTTTATTTTATATTCTATTATAGTATATATTGCTTTCTATATAGATAGTATACTAGGTACTAGTATTATATAAGTGTGAAGGTTTGCTGCTGGGGAATATTAAATATCATCTAGTCGTATGTATACGTACTATATATATAACTCTATAGCATATTTGACGAAGATCCTACACTACATAAAACATAATAAGAGTGTATGTTATTACTTAGCTAGGCTATATTATAGAGTTATTTTCGTGTTGATATATTGGTTACTACTATCTAGGCTAGTTAATTTAGCTGCGGTTAGCTATCATATCATTTCTGACACCATTGCGCGTCGTGGCGCACCCGGTTCGCTGCTCTCGTGTATCTTTTGGATTGGTGCTATCGAATACATGTCATAAGGGATGGGGGTGTTATTATTCATAGTAGGTATAGACGAATAGTGTAGATGATGCGTTTGTAAGTGTGACAGGTGATGGATTGAGGATCTAGATGAACAAGTAAGTTAAGGATCTATGCTTAAGATTGCGCGATTGCTGATATTAGAATAGATATCGGATAGTTTATGAGGTCTATACTATTAGGTACGGAGTGGATATATTGGCACTATATGTGTCGGGCGCTGGTCAGTCATCGATCATAGATGATAATATTTATATTATATATATATATTGTGAGTATATATTTTTATATATTAATATTTACTATATATATATATTTATAACTATATATATAAGTATATATATATATATATATATATATATATAATAGTTATATTATTTTATATTTATATTTATATATATTATATATATATAATATTTTTATATATATATATAATTATATATTATATAATATAGTATATATATATATATATAATATATTAAATATATATAATATATATATATTAGTATATATATATATTATTTAGTATATATATTATATTATATATATATTTACTATATTATATATATTATTATATATATATATTATATTATAGTATATATATATTAGTATATTATATATATATATATATCTATGATATATATATATATATATATATATATATATATATAGTATATATAGTATATATTATAATATATAAAATATCTTATATATAATACTTATATAATATATATATATATATATTATTATATTATATATATATATATATATATATTATATATATTATACTATAAAATTTTGTTTGAAATTAAAAAAATATTGCTGCAGAAAATCCTGAAATCATATGTTACAGGAAGCCTTTGAAGATGATGACGTGAGCAAAAGCATAACCTACTTAACTTGCAAACGCTTCAAGGATGGACGAACAGATGTCAATGACGATGAACGTTCCGGACGACCGTCAGCAAAGGCAGATCCTGAAACCAAGAATTAGCGAGGTTATCACTGCAGATCGTAGGCGAACTATCAACGATGTTTGTAAGATAGTAGAACAGTCCTACAGATCTGTTCAGTGCATTTCATTGGAGGTTTTGAAAATGAGACGAATTTAAGCGAAATTTGTGCCAAGACTGCTGAATGACAAACAGAAGGTCGATTGCATTTTTCTCTGTGCTGAAATCAAACAACAAGTTTGAGATAATCCCAACTTACTCTCCAATAGCATAACTGGTGTTGAATCATGGGTTCACGGTTATCCTGGGAATAAGCTGCAGTCGTTTCTGTGGAAGTCTCCAAATTTACCAGATCCGGAAAAATCGCGTCAAGTTCGCAGCAATGTATTGCCAATGTTGATTGTTTTTAAGGCATTCACGGGATTGTCCACAAGGAATTCTTACCTACTGGTCAAACCGTTAATGCTAAGTTTTACTGCAAGGTTTTTAAGCGTCTGAGGGTGGATACGGCAAACATCCAGACAAGTTGAAGAACAACAACTGGCTTCTCTACTATGACAACGAGCCCACTCACACATAACTTGTTGTTCGACAAATTTTGATTAATTACAATGATTCCATCCTCCCTCCCTCTGTTCGCTGACCTTGCTCCCTGTGACCCTTTACCCATTATAAAAAATGATATTTACACTATTGAGAAGATTCAGGCAGAACCGCAGGAAGGTCTAACGCACTCCTGCACTTGAGAATTTCCTTGGGAGCATGGAAAACGCTG